>JAUCBJ010003948.1:0-56612 GCA_032718475.1 Nemertoderma westbladi
CAGTAGTGGGTAGGTATATACAATGAGGACCTATAGCTGTACGTAGTGGGTAGGTATATACAATGAGGACCTATAGCTGTACGTAGTGGGTAGGTATATAGTTAGTTAGTTCATACAATGATATACAGATATACAATGAGGACCTATAGCTGTACGTAGTGGGTAGGTATATACAATGAGGACCTATAGCTGTACGTAGTGGGTAGGTATATACAATGAGGACCTATAGCTGTACGTAGTGGGTAGGTATATACAATGGGGACCTATAGCTGTACGTTCGTAGTGGGTAGGTATATACAATGAGGACCTATAGCTGTACGTAGTGGGTAGGTATATACAATGAGGACCTATAGCTGTACGTAGTGGGTAGGTATATACAATGAGGACCTATAGCTGTACGTTCGTAGTGGGTAGGTATATACAATGGGGACCTATAGCTGTACGTAGTGGGTAGGTATATACAATGAGGACCTATAGCTGTACGTAGTGGGTAGGTATATACAATGGGGACCTATAGCTGTACGTAGTGGGTAGGTATATACAATGAGGACCTATAGATGTACGTTCGTAGTGGGTAGGTATATACAATGAGGACCTATAGCTGTACGTTCGTAGTGGGTAGGTATATACAATGAGGACCTATAGCT
This sequence comes from Nemertoderma westbladi, assembly GCA_032718475.1. Taxonomy (NCBI): domain Eukaryota; kingdom Metazoa; phylum Xenacoelomorpha; order Nemertodermatida; family Nemertodermatidae; genus Nemertoderma; species Nemertoderma westbladi. Next base: position 648 of record JAUCBJ010003948.1, read on the forward strand.
GTACGTTCGTAGTGGGTAGGTATATACAATGGGGACCTATAGCTGTACGTTCGTAGTGGGTAGGTATATACAATGAGGACCTATAGCTGTACGTTCGTAGTGGGTAGGTATATACAATGAGGACCTATAGCTGTACGTAGTGGGTAGGTATATACAATGAGGACCTATAGCTGTACGTTCGTAGTGGGTAGGTATATACAATGAGGACCTATATGCCTCTAATTTAGTTAAGAAGTTACCGTTATCAAGTAATAAATATCGTATAGGGTCCGAAACTCTAAATAATTTTTATTTAGAAAAGTTACAAAATTCAGAAAAGTTATTTTTAAAACCCGTTTCTGAGGATTTCGTTTTTAAAAATCTACTTAGCCTATCAGCCTCAAAAAGTACCGGTCTAGACCTAATACCTGCCCGTTTTCTTAAGGATGGTGCTGTAGTACTTAAAGTGCCTATTACTTTTATTATTAATTACTCTATCGTAGATAATGTAGTACCAGACGAACTGAAATTAGCTAAGGTTGTTCCTCTGTATAAAAAGATTAGTAAAGTAGAACCCTGTAATTACAGACCTGTTAGTATCTTAAGTATTGTATCTAAAATTCTAGAACGTTCTGTTTTTCTACAGCTGGAGGCACATCTTAGTAGGCTAAATCTGATCTATGAACTTCAGTCCGGTTTTCGTAAATCATATTCTACAGACACCTGCCTTATTAACTTAACTGATACAATTAGATGTAATAACGCAAAGGGTTTATATACCGGTATGGTAATGTTGGACCTACAAAAGGCTTTCGATACTGTAGATCACGAAATTCTGCTTGGTAAGTTAGGCCTGATGGGTGTAGGTTCTATAGACTGGTTCAAGTCCTACCTGTCAGACAGAGGTCAAACTGTAGTCATTAGCAAATCGCAGTCTACTGTACAAGAGATTACCTGTGGTGTACCGCAAGGTAGTATATTAGGTCCTCTGCTTTTTGTATGCTATGTAAATGATATGATAAGTAGTATAGATCCCGATTTTAAACTCATTTTATATGCCGACGACAGTGCTCTTATTTTCTCTCATAAAGATCCTATCCATATTTCCCAAAAGTTAAGTGCAGTTCTAGAATCCTGTAATGAGTGGTTGGTTGATAATAAGCTATCCATTCACTACGGTAAAACTGAAAGTATTTTGTTTGGTTCCAAAAGAAAGTTAAAGAAGGTAACTAAGTTTGAAGTCACTAGTAATGGACATAAGATTGAAAATAAAAAGGAAGTTAAATATTTAGGCGCCACATTGGATAACTGCTTATCAGGAGAAAGTACAGTGAAAAATATTTTCTCGAAAGTTAACAGTAGGCTTAGGTTTCTATACAGAAATAAAAATAGTTTGAACACCGACTCCCGCAAGTTACTTTGCTCTTCTTTAATACAGTGTCACATGGACTATGCGTGCTCTTCTTGGTATGAAGGCTTAACCAAACAGCTTAAATGTAAATTACAAGTAGCTCAGAATAAAGTAGTACGATTTATTAAAGACTACAAACCTAGGCACCACCTAACTCCAGATGACTTTTCTGAATCTGGACTACTTAACTTAGATGGTAGAGTTAAGCAGCTACGCCTTAACCATGTGCATAAAGTGTATAATGGTAAATGTCCCAATTACCTAAAACAAAAATTCAACAGAGTACGCGATACACACTCTTACAGTACCAGAGCTAGTGCTTCAAACTTCTACCTCCCGAATTGTAAATCCTTTGAATCTGATACTTTCTTTTTTAACGGCATAAAAAATTGGAACGCTCTGCCTAATGAAATTAAAAACCTAGATAATCAACATTCTTTTAAATCTGCAGTTAAATCTCATCTCCGTGTGCAATGTAAAAATAGGTACAATAGTCCTACAGTAAGTTATTAGCTTATTAATTATTTACTATTTATGCTGTAAATACGTTTTATAATAAATTGTTCTGTACATTACATCTTTATCGTTGAGTCGGGCATTGTCACGCTCTCGGTAAAGTTGTACATGTACATAGTGTAATTACGTTTTATATTGGTTTTAGGTTAGCGTAGTGTAATATTGTATTTGTAACCAAGTAACATAAAGGACCCCCTTGGAAATAAGCTGCAAAGCTTTAGGGGTAATCCTATATGTTATGTTGGACAATACCTTTATACCGGTACATTGTTTGGTGTATTTGTTATTGTTTTTACATAATGTATAAATAAATCTATAGCTGTACGTTCGTAGTGGGTAGGTATATACAATGAGGACCTATAGGTAGGTGTACGTAGTGGGTAGGTATATACAATGAGGACCTATAGGTGTACGTAGTGGGTAGGTATATACAATGAGGACCTATAGCTGTACGTAGTGGGTAGGTATATACAATGGGGACCTATAGCTGTACGTAGTGGGTAGGTATATACAATGGGGACCTATAGCTGTACGTAGTGGGTAGGTATATACAATGGGGACCTATAGCTGTTCGTAGTGGGTAGGTATATACAATGAGGACCTATAGCTGTACGTAGTGGGTAGGTATATACAATGAGGACCTATAGCTGTACGTACGTAGTGGGTAGGTATATACAATGAGGACCTATAGCTGTACGTAGTGGGTAGGTATATACAATGAGGACCTATAGGTAGGTGTACGTAGTGGGTAGGTATATACAATGAGGACCTATAGCTGTACGTAGTGGGTAGGTATATACAATGAGGACCTATAGCTGTACGTAGTGGGTAGGTATATACAATGGGGACCTATAGCTGTACGTAGTGGGTAGGTATATACAATGGGGACCTATAGCTGTACGTAGTGGGTAGGTATATACAATGAGGACCTATAGCTGTACGTTCGTAGTGGGTAGGTATATACAATGAGGACCTATAGCTGTACGTAGTGGGTAGGTATATACAATGAGGACCTATAGGTAGGTGTACGTAGTGGGTAGGTATATACAATGAGGACCTATAGCTGTACGTAGTGGGTAGGTATATACAATGGGGACCTATAGGTGTACGTAGTGGGTAGGTATATACAATGGGGACCTATAGCTGTACGTAGTGGGTAGGTATATACAATGAGGACCTATAGGTAGGTGTACGTAGTGGGTAGGTATATACAATGAGGACCTATAGCTGTACGTAGTGGGTAGGTATATACAATGAGGACCTATAGCTGTACGTAGTGGGTAGGTATATACAATGAGGACCTATAGCTGTACGTAGTGGGTAGGTATATACAATGAGGACCTATAGCTGTACGTACGTAGTGGGTAGGTATATACAATGAGGACCTATAGCTGTACGTAGTGGGTAGGTATATACAATGGGGACCTATAGCTGTACGTAGTGGGTAGGTATATACAATGAGGACCTATAGCTGTACGTAGTGGGTAGGTATATACAATGGGGACCTATAGGTAGGTGTACGTAGTGGGTAGGTATATACAATGAGGACCTATAGCTGTACGTTCGTAGTGGGTAGGTATATACAATGAGGACCTATAGCTGTACGTAGTGGGTAGGTATATACAATGGGGACCTATAGCTGTACGTAGTGGGTAGGTATATACAATGAGGACCTATAGCTGTACGTAGTGGGTAGGTATATACAATGAGGACCTATAGCTGTACGTTCGTAGTGGGTAGGTATATACAATGAGGACCTATAGCTGTACGTAGTGGGTAGGTATATACAATGGGGACCTATAGGTAGGTGTACGTAGTGGGTAGGTATATACAATGAGGACCTATAGCTGTACGTTCGTAGTGGGTAGGTATATACAATGGGGACCTATAGCTGTACGTAGTGGGTAGGTATATACAATGGGGACCTATAGGTAGGTGTACGTAGTGGGTAGGTATATACAATGAGGACCTATAGCTGTACGTTCGTAGTGGGTAGGTATATACAATGAGGACCTATAGCTGTACGTAGTGGGTAGGTATATACAATGAGGACCTATAGCTGTACGTTCGTAGTGGGTAGGTATATACAATGAGGACCTATAGCTGTACGTAGTGGGTAGGTATATACAATGAGGACCTATAGCTGTACGTAGTGGGTAGGTATATACAATGAGGACCTATAGCTGTACGTTCGTAGTGGGTAGGTATATACAATGAGGACCTATAGCTGTACGTAGTGGGTAGGTATATACAATGAGGACCTATAGCTGTACGTTCGTAGTGGGTAGGTATATACAATGAGGACCTATAGCTGTACGTTCGTAGTGGGTAGGTATATACAATGAGGACCTATAGCTGTACGTAGTGGGTAGGTATATACAATGGGGACCTATAGCTGTACGTTCGTAGTGGGTAGGTATATACAATGGGGACCTATAGCTGTACGTTCGTAGTGGGTAGGTATATACAATGAGGACCTATAGCTGTACGTAGTGGGTAGGTATATACAATGGGGACCTATAGCTGTACGTTCGTAGTGGGTAGGTATATACAATGAGGACCTATAGCTGTACGTAGTGGGTAGGTATATACAATGAGGACCTATAGCTGTACGTAGTGGGTAGGTATATACAATGAGGACCTATAGCTGTACGTAGTGGGTAGGTATATACAATGGGGACCTATAGCTGTACGTAGTGGGTAGGTATATACAATGAGGACCTATAGGTGTACGTTCGTAGTGGGTAGGTATATACAATGGGGACCTATAGCTGTACGTAGTGGGTAGGTATATACAATGGGGACCTATAGGTAGGTGTACGTAGTGGGTAGGTATATACAATGAGGACCTATAGCTGTACGTTCGTAGTGGGTAGGTATATACAATGGGGACCTATAGCTGTACGTAGTGGGTAGGTATATACAATGGGGACCTATAGCTGTACGTAGTGGGTAGGTATATACAATGAGGACCTATAGGTAGGTGTACGTAGTGGGTAGGTATATACAATGGGGACCTATAGCTGTACGTAGTGGGTAGGTATATACAATGAGGACCTATAGGTAGGTGTACGTAGTGGGTAGGTATATACAATGAGGACCTATAGGTAGGTGTACGTAGTGGGTAGGTATATACAATGAGGACCTATAGCTGTACGTAGTGGGTAGGTATATACAATGAGGACCTATAGGTAGGTGTACGTAGTGGGTAGGTATATACAATGAGGACCTATAGCTGTACGTTCGTAGTGGGTAGGTATATACAATGGGGACCTATAGCTGTACGTAGTGGGTAGGTATATACAATGGGGACCTATAGCTGTACGTAGTGGGTAGGTATATACAATGAGGACCTATAGGTAGGTGTACGTAGTGGGTAGGTATATACAATGAGGACCTATAGCTGTACGTAGTGGGTAGGTATATACAATGGGGACCTATAGCTGTACGTTCGTAGTGGGTAGGTATATACAATGGGGACCTATAGCTGTACGTTCGTAGTGGGTAGGTATATACAATGAGGACCTATAGCTGTACGTAGTGGGTAGGTATATACAATGAGGACCTATAGCTGTACGTAGTGGGTAGGTATATACAATGGGGACCTATAGGTGTACGTAGTGGGTAGGTATATACAATGAGGACCTATAGCTGTACGTAGTGGGTAGGTATATACAATGAGGACCTATAGCTGTACGTTCGTAGTGGGTAGGTATATACAATGAGGACCTATAGCTGTACGTAGTGGGTAGGTATATACAATGAGGACCTATAGCTGTACGTAGTGGGTAGGTATATACAATGAGGACCTATAGGTAGGTGTACGTAGTGGGTAGGTATATACAATGAGGACCTATAGCTGTACGTTCGTAGTGGGTAGGTATATACAATGAGGACCTATAGCTGTACGTTCGTAGTGGGTAGGTATATACAATGAGGACCTATAGCTGTACGTAGTGGGTAGGTATATACAATGAGGACCTATAGCTGTACGTTCGTAGTGGGTAGGTATATACAATGAGGACCTATAGCTGTACGTAGTGGGTAGGTATATACAATGAGGACCTATAGCTGTACGTAGTGGGTAGGTATATACAATGGGGACCTATAGCTGTACGTTCGTAGTGGGTAGGTATATACAATGAGGACCTATAGCTGTACGTAGTGGGTAGGTATATACAATGGGGACCTATAGCTGTACGTACGTAGTGGGTAGGTATATACAATGAGGACCTATAGCTGTACGTTCGTAGTGGGTAGGTATATACAATGAGGACCTATAGCTGTACGTTCGTAGTGGGTAGGTATATACAATGAGGACCTATAGGTAGGTGTACGTAGTGGGTAGGTATATACAATGGGGACCTATAGCTGTACGTAGTGGGTAGGTATATACAATGAGGACCTATAGCTGTACGTTCGTAGTGGGTAGGTATATACAATGAGGATCTATAGCTGTACGTAGTGGGTAGGTATATACAATGAGGACCTATAGCTGTACGTAGTGGGTAGGTATATACAATGGGGACCTATAGCTGTACGTAGTGGGTAGGTATATACAATGGGGACCTATAGCTGTACGTAGTGGGTAGGTATATACAATGGGGACCTATAGCTGTACGTAGTGGGCAGGTATATACAATGGGGACCTATAGGTGTACGTAGTGGGTAGGTATATACAATGGGGACCTATAGCTGTACGTAGTGGGTAGGTATATACAATGGGGACCTATAGCTGTACGTAGTGGGTAGGTATATACAATGGGGACCTATAGGTGTACGTAGTGGGTAGGTATATACAATGGGGACCTATAGCTGTACGTAGTGGGTAGGTATATACAATGAGGACCTATAGCTGTACGTAGTGGGTAGGTATATACAATGAGGACCTATAGCTGTACGTAGTGGGTAGGTATATACAATGGGGACCTATAGCTGTACGTAGTGGGTAGGTATATACAATGGGGACCTATAGGTGTACGTAGTGGGTAGGTATATACAATGGGGACCTATAGCTGTACGTAGTGGGTAGGTATATACAATGAGGACCTATAGCTGTACGTAGTGGGTAGGTATATACAATGGGGACCTATAGCTGTACGTAGTGGGTAGGTATATACAATGAGGACCTATAGCTGTACGTAGTGGGTAGGTATATACAATGGGGACCTATAGCTGTACGTAGTGGGTAGGTATATACAATGGGGACCTATAGCTGTACGTAGTGGGTAGGTATATACAATGAGGACCTATAGCTGTACGTAGTGGGTAGGTATATACAATGGGGACCTATAGCTGTACGTAGTGGGTAGGTATATACAATGAGGACCTATAGCTGTACGTAGTGGGTAGGTATATACAATGGGGACCTATAGCTGTACGTAGTGGGTAGGTATATACAATGGGGACCTATAGCTGTACGTAGTGGGTAGGTATATACAATGAGGACCTATAGCTGTACGTAGTGGGTAGGTATATACAATGAGGACCTATAGCTGTACGTAGTGGGTAGGTATATACAATGGGGACCTATAGCTGTACGTAGTGGGTAGGTATATACAATGGGGACCTATAGCTGTACGTTCGTAGTGGGTAGGTATATACAATGGGGACCTATAGCTGTACGTAGTGGGTAGGTATATACAATGGGGACCTATAGCTGTACGTAGTGGGTAGGTATATACAATGAGGACCTATAGCTGTACGTTCGTAGTGGGTAGGTATATACAATGAGGACCTATAGCTGTACGTAGTGGGTAGGTATATACAATGAGGACCTATAGCTGTACGTAGTGGGTAGGTATATACAATGAGGACCTATAGCTGTACGTAGTGGGTAGGTATATACAATGAGGACCTATAGCTGTACGTAGTGGGTAGGTATATGCAATGGGGACCTATAGCTGTACGTAGTGGGTAGGTATATACAATGAGGACCTATAGCTGTACGTAGTGGGTAGGTATATACAATGAGGACCTATAGCTGTGCGTAGTGGGTAGGTATATACAATGAGGACCTATAGCTGTACGTAGTGGGTAGGTATATACAATGAGGACCTATAGCTGTACGTAGTGGGTAGGTATATACAATGAGGACCTATAGCTGTACGTAGTGGGTAGGTATATACAATGGGGACCTATAGCTGTACGTAGTGGGTAGGTATATACAATGAGGACCTATAGCTGTACGTTCGTAGTGGGTAGGTATATACAATGAGGACCTATAGCTGTACGTTCGTAGTGGGTAGGTATATACAATGAGGACCTATAGCTGTACGTTCGTAGTGGGTAGGTATATACAATGGGGACCTATAGCTGTACGTAGTGGGTAGGTATATACAATGGGGACCTATAGCTGTACGTTCGTAGTGGGTAGGTATATACAATGGGGACCTATAGCTGTACGTTCGTAGTGGGTAGGTATATACAATGGGGACCTATAGCTGTACGTTCGTAGTGGGTAGGTATATACAATGGGGACCTATAGCTGTACGTTCGTAGTGGGTAGGTATATACAATGAGGACCTATAGCTGTACGTAGTGGGTAGGTATATACAATGGGGACCTATAGCTGTACGTTCGTAGTGGGTAGGTATATACAATGGGGACCTATAGCTGTACGTTCGTAGTGGGTAGGTATATACAATGGGGACCTATAGCTGTACGTAGTGGGTAGGTATATACAATGAGGACCTATAGCTGTACGTTCGTAGTGGGTAGGTATATACAATGGGGACCTATAGCTGTACGTTCGTAGTGGGTAGGTATATACAATGGGGACCTATAGCTGTACGTTCGTAGTGGGTAGGTATATACAATGGGGACCTATAGCTGTACGTAGTGGGTAGGTATATACAATGAGGACCTATAGCTGTACGTAGTGGGTAGGTATATACAATGAGGACCTATAGCTGTACGTTCGTAGTGGGTAGGTATATACAATGAGGACCTATAGCTGTACGTAGTGGGTAGGTATATACAATGAGGACCTATAGCTGTACGTAGTGGGTAGGTATATACAATGAGGACCTATAGCTGTACGTAGTGGGTAGGTATATACAATGAGGACCTATAGCTGTACGTTCGTAGTGGGTAGGTATATACAATGGGGACCTATAGCTGTACGTAGTGGGTAGGTATATACAATGAGGACCTATAGCTGTACGTTCGTAGTGGGTAGGTATATACAATGAGGACCTATAGCTGTACGTAGTGGGTAGGTATATACAATGAGGACCTATAGCTGTACGTTCGTAGTGGGTAGGTATATACAATGAGGACCTATAGCTGTACGTAGTGGGTAGGTATATACAATGAGGACCTATAGCTGTACGTAGTGGGTAGGTATATACAATGGGGACCTATAGCTGTACGTTCGTAGTGGGTAGGTATATACAATGGGGACCTATAGCTGTACGTTCGTAGTGGGTAGGTATATACAATGGGGACCTATAGCTGTACGTTCGTAGTGGGTAGGTATATACAATGAGGACCTATAGCTGTACGTAGTGGGTAGGTATATACAATGAGGACCTATAGCTGTACGTAGTGGGTAGGTATATACAATGGGGACCTATAGCTGTACGTTCGTAGTGGGTAGGTATATACAATGGGGACCTATAGCTGTACGTTCGTAGTGGGTAGGTATATACAATGGGGACCTATAGCTGTACGTAGTGGGTAGGTATATACAATGAGGACCTATAGCTGTACGTAGTGGGTAGGTATATACAATGGGGACCTATAGCTGTACGTAGTGGGTAGGTATATACAATGAGGACCTATAGCTGTACGTAGTGGGTAGGTATATACAATGAGGACCTATAGCTGTACGTAGTGGGTAGGTATATACAATGGGGACCTATAGCTGTACGTAGTGGGTAGGTATATACAATGAGGACCTATAGCTGTACGTAGTGGGTAGGTATATACAATGGGGACCTATAGCTGTACGTAGTGGGTAGGTATATACAATGGGGACCTATAGCTGTACGTAGTGGGTAGGTATATACAATGAGGACCTATAGCTGTACGTAGTGGGTAGGTATATACAATGGGGACCTATAGCTGTACGTAGTGGGTAGGTATATACAATGAGGACCTATAGCTGTACGTAGTGGGTAGGTATATACAATGAGGACCTATAGCTGTACGTAGTGGGTAGGTATATACAATGGGGACCTATAGCTGTACGTAGTGGGTAGGTATATACAATGGGGACCTATAGCTGTACGTAGTGGGTAGGTATATACAATGAGGACCTATAGCTGTACGTAGTGGGTAGGTATATACAATGAGGACCTATAGCTGTACGTAGTGGGTAGGTATATACAATGGGGACCTATAGCTGTACGTAGTGGGTAGGTATATACAATGAGGACCTATAGCTGTACGTTCGTAGTGGGTAGGTATATACAATGGGGACCTATAGCTGTACGTTCGTAGTGGGTAGGTATATACAATGGGGACCTATAGATGTACGTAGTGGGTAGGTATATACAATGGGGACCTATAGCTGTACGTAGTGGGTAGGTATATACAATGAGGACCTATAGCTGTACGTAGTGGGTAGGTATATACAATGAGGACCTATAGCTGTACGTAGTGGGTAGGTATATACAATGGGGACCTATAGCTGTACGTTCGTAGTGGGTAGGTATATACAATGGGGACCTATAGCTGTACGTAGTGGGTAGGTATATACAATGAGGACCTATAGCTGTACGTAGTGGGTAGGTATATACAATGAGGACCTATAGCTGTACGTAGTGGGTAGGTATATACAATGAGGACCTATAGCTGTACGTAGTGGGTAGGTATATACAATGAGGACCTATAGCTGTACGTAGTGGGTAGGTATATACAATGAGGACCTATAGCTGTACGTAGTGGGTAGGTATATACAATGAGGACCTATAGCTGTACGTAGTGGGTAGGTATATACAATGGGGACCTATAGCTGTACGTAGTGGGTAGGTATATACAATGAGGACCTATAGCTGTACGTTCGTAGTGGGTAGGTATATACAATGGGGACCTATAGCTGTACGTAGTGGGTAGGTATATACAATGGGGACCTATAGCTGTACGTAGTGGGTAGGTATATACAATGAGGACCTATAGCTGTACGTAGTGGGTAGGTATATACAATGAGGACCTATAGCTGTACGTAGTGGGTAGGTATATACAATGAGGACCTATAGCTGTACGTAGTGGGTAGGTATATACAATGGGGACCTATAGCTGTACGTAGTGGGTAGGTATATACAATGGGGACCTATAGCTGTACGTTCGTAGTGGGTAGGTATATACAATGAGGACCTATAGCTGTACGTAGTGGGTAGGTATATACAATGGGGACCTATAGCTGTACGTAGTGGGTAGGTATATACAATGGGGACCTATAGCTGTACGTAGTGGGTAGGTATATACAATGAGGACCTATAGCTGTACGTAGTGGGTAGGTATATACAATGAGGACCTTCTGTACCTTCTTCTTCTATAGCGGGTAGGTATGTATGTAGTTAATTTATTTATGCTCTATACTGCAATATATTGCGAAACTTTAACACAACAGGTTGCTAAAAGAGACCTCCTGCTGTCAAACAAATTCCTTTACATGGTTGGAAGGGAAGTGATTAAAAAAGGCCCGGAGAGAGGAACAGTGGTGGAGGTAGTTAAACGGAAGTTAGCCATTGAATCCATAAGTTCCATTAGTTTGAGGTAAGTTTATTTTGATGTACCATATAGTTAATTATCTTAACTATTCTTAAATATAATTTTAAAAAAGTTATAGAGCTAAATTCTACTTCCTTAAATGAAAAAATTTTTTTTTATGCATTGTACAACCTCAGTTACTTACAAATGATAAAACCCAGCCCTTCCCTGCAGTCACTTCTTATGACTCTTCTTTATCACGTATCGTACAACAGATTAGCTTCTCTACCTGCCCGGTCTTTATAAAAATTAGCAAAAATATATATATGTGAGTTGACAGCGAAATATTAAGACTGTTATTTTCGCTTGTCTTTAATAATTTTAAAATTATATTGCAGTTCACTTCAAGATGACTTAATAGTAATCCGCGTAGACGAAGAATACGACACGCTTCTCTCCAGTGTGTTTAAGACGGAGTTGTTAATGACGTTGTCAAAAAAATACATAGATTTAACTAATCGAGATCTTACACTGTCTTTCTCAAACACGTTAGTGTTAAAGTAGTAGTAGTAGTAAAGTCGTGCATCGGCAGTCGTAAGACGATAGGGAAATAGATAGTTATAATAGATAGAATATAAATAGATAGCAATAAATAGTTTGATACACGATGTGACGTCATCGTACTCCCCGCTGAGTTCTATAGAGCCGAACCCGAAGGATGAGTCATCCATCACCAGACAATTCCACGTCATTAGTCCCTTCTCTGATACCCCGACTGGATACCTCCGGCTTCCTCCATTAGTCCCTTCTCTGATACACTGACTGGATACCTCTGGCTTCCTCCCTTAGTCCCTTCTCTGATACACCGACTGGATACCTCCGGCTTCCTCCCTTAATCCCTTCTCTGATACACCGACTGGATACCTCCGGCTTCCTCCCTTAGTCCCTTCTCTGATACACCGACTGGATACCTCCGGCTTCCTCCATTAGTCCCTTCTCTGATACCCCGACTGGATACCTCCGGTTTCCCCCATTAGTCCCTTCTCTGATACACCGACTGGATACCTCCGGCTTCCTCCCTTAGTCCCTTCTCTGATACACCGACTGGATACCTCCGGCTTCCTCCCTTAGTCCCTTCTCTGATACACCGACTGGATACCTCCGGCTTCCTCCATTAGTCCCTTCTCTGATACACCGACTGGATACCTCCGGCTTCCTCCCTTAGTCCCTTCTCTGATACACCGACTGGATACCTCCGGCTTCCTCCCTTAGTCCCTTCTCTGATACACCGACTGGATACCTCCGGCTTCCTCCATTAGTCCCTTCTCTGATACACCGACTGGATACCTCCGGTTTCCCCCATTAGTCCCTTCTCTGATACACTGACTGGATACCTCCGGCTTCCTCCCTTAGTCCCTTCTCTGATACACCGACTGGATACCTCCGGCTTCCTCCCTTAGTCCCTTCTCTGATACACCGACTGGATACCTCCGGCTTCCTCCATTAGTCCCTTCTCTGATACACCGACTGGATACCTCCGGCTTCCTCCCTTAGTCCCTTCTCTGATACACCGACTGGATACCTCCGGCTTCCTCCCTTAGTCCCTTCTCTGATACACCGACTGGATACCTCCGGCTTCCTCCCTTAGTCCCTTCTCTGATACACCGACTGGATACCTCCGGCTTCCTCCCTTAGTCCCTTCTCTGATACACCGACTGGATACCTCCGGCTTCCTCCCTTAGTCCCTTCTCTGATACACCGACTGGATACCTCCGGCTTCCTCCCTTAGTCCCTTCTCTGATACACCGACTGGATACTTCCGGCGTCCTCCCTTAGTCCCTTCTCTGATACACCGACTGGATACCTCCGGCTTCCTCCCTTAGTCCCTTCTCTGATACACCGACTGGATACCTCCGGCTTCCTCCCTTAGTCCCTTCTCTGATACACCGACTGGATACCTCCGGCTTCCTCCCTTAGTCCCTTCTCTGATACACCGACTGGATACCTCCTGCTTCCTCCCTTAGTCCCTTCTCTGATACACCGACTGGATACCTCCGGCTTCCTCCCTTAGTCCCTTCTCTGATACACCGACTGGATACCTCCGGCTCCCTCCCTTAGTCCCTTCTCTGATACACCGACTGGATACCTACGGCTTCCTCCCTTAGTCCCTTATCTGATACCCCGACTGGATACCTCCGGCTTCCTCCATTAGTCCCTTCTCTGATACACCGACTGGATACTTCCGGCGTCCTCCCTTAGTCCCTTCTCTGATACACCGACTGGATACCTCCGGCTTCCTCCCTTAGTCCCTTCTCTGATACACCGACTGGATACTTCCGGCGTCCTCCCTTAGTCCCTTCTCTGATACACCGACTGGATACCTCCGGCTTCCTCCCTTAGTCCCTTCTCTGATACACCGACTGGATACCTCCGGCTTCCTCCCTTAGTCCCTTCTCTGATACACCGACTGGATACCTCCGGCTTCCTCCCTTAGTCCCTTCTCTGATACACCGACTGGATACCTCCGGCTTCCTCCATTAGTCCCTTCTCTGATACACCGACTGGATACCTCCGGCTTCCCCCCTTAGTCCCTTCTCTGATACACCGACTGGATACCTCCAACTTCCTCCATTAGTCCCTTCTCTGATACACCGACTGGATACCTCCGGCTTCCTCCATTAGTCCCTTCTCTGATACACCGACTGGATACCTCCGGCTTGCTCCATTAGTCCCTTCTCTGATACACCGACTGGATACCTCCGGCTTCCTCCCTTAGTCCCTTCTCTGATACACCGACTGGATACCTCCGGCTTCCTCCATTAGTCCCTTCTCTGATACACCGACTGGATACCTCCGGCTTCCTCCATTAGTCCTCCATTCTCTCTCAGGTTTCTTTCCGCATACCTGCCCATCGAACGGCGTGCGAATTGCAGAACGCCTCATATTCGGAAGTTATTGAAGTAGCACGTGGTTCCACGTGCTGCGCGAAGTATTATTTGCGCAGAGTTTTAGTATTATTCGAAAAAATTTGTTTAGAAATCGTCTATCTTGATTAGTTGGAGGTTTACTATAAATATTTTGTGTTAAGAATTTATTGTTATTAATGTGGGACGAGCCATGTACTGTTAATTTTATTAAATCTATTTATAATAATACATGTGCGGTAAATGGTAAATTAAAAAGTAAACTTATTTTAAACAGTAAAATTACATCAATTATTATTTTGTAACTTTAGAAAAATATAGGCCTACAGTATTAAAAGAAATTCATTGATATTAAAATTAAATTAAAAAAATGTATAATTAAAATCAGTGAGATTAGAATCGAGGGATAAAATTAGATTAAAATTGATGGTAACAGTTAGACCGGTGATGTAGGCTGTAGGGTAGTCCCTACCGTAGAGGACACAACGACCGGACTTCCAGACGAGGCAGAGAAGGGCACATTAAATTTAATCTGAAATAATTAAATTTTAAAAAATAAATTGAATTTATTTAGCATTGAGTACCGGCTCCGCGGCGAACAGGATATCAAGAATATTAAGGGCTGGTTTGTAGATCGTGTCGGAGGTAATGTGAGAACCTTGAAGTTCATCAAGTCCCCCGTCGGCAATGAGATGGTACTGAATGGGCAGGGGAAGTCGGCTACTGTAACAATAGGACCAGGTCTTCCAGTTAACTCTAGTAAGTATGTTGTAGTCTGTAACAATAGAATTGGTTTATAAGAAAGTTACTTCTGCATCATTTGTGCGACCGTAAATGTTTTTCTTGGCACTGTTTATCGCGGATACTATTAATTTAATAATATTATTATTATTATATTATTATTATAATATTATTAAATAAAACCGACAATATTACAGGGCCGTCCCCGATTAAGGAAAGAGTTCCTGTTAAATCCGCGCGACACTATACCGGTTCCAGTCAGCAGCAAAAGGGCACACGGCATACGACTGTAGTGGGACGGGTACCCCAAGGAGTGCGTCGCCCGTCGCTCTCTAAGGATAACTCGTCCGCCCCCCGAAATCAACCGAAGTTTGACCAGCCGGTCTATATGGATCTGGTACCGGAGACCGATCCCGGTATTGCCGGGTAAGTTATCACCAAACTGTCAACCTTCTTCTAATTTACCTTTTTCATTTATTCCATTATCCTTACGAACATTTTCAATATCCGAAAACTTACTGTATACACCATGTCCTGGAATATATCTATCTCTATACAGTTGTAGTGTATGTCATGACTCGTGAGTCTCACTAAAACTTGTTGCTCAAAAAGTACATAAAATGTTAACGAAATAGATCACCCGACACTGTTGATTCCGCCACCCCAAGGGGCGCTAACATTTTCTAATATATACTTTTTTCAATACCAAGTGTGCGCTACGTTGTTGAGCTAAAAATCATTCCATACATCGCTGTTAGATGGCGCTAACTTTGTCATTAAGAATCATTTTTATATTAAGTAGATAAGTAAATCTTTTTAAAATCATTTCTTCAGAAATCGTCAGAGCTTGAAACCGAAACCAATGGCGAAACCTCGCCACAACGTCCCACGATGTCGTGCTCTATACGACTACGACGCACAAGATACCGATGAGTTAAGTCTCCAAGAGGGAGATGTTATACAGATAGTATCGGAAGGTTAGAACGCGGGTAGTCTATTAATCATAGTGTCAAAAGACTCCTAGATTGAGATTAAGGTGGGAGTACACCCCCCTTAATAAGGTTCTTTGAATGAATAGAAAATCATTATTATGTTTACAAATTACAAAGTATTTATTTGATATTCAAGATACTATATAATTATCTGTCCCATCCCTGTCCTATATACATACACTTGAAGATGCGGATGATCTAGCAAATGTCATGGGTGATAGGGAGTTGTGGCGGTGCAATTTTGTCGATAAGCCGGCACAGCATTCTTAAAAATGCAGCTGCAATGCAGCATGCCGATCCTAGTAGTAGTATATACATACACAAGTGAACACATATAATAGCACTATCAGCTGTACGGCATCCTAATGTAATTGACTACTATTAATAATGTAAATAATGTCCCTCCACGAATACCAATAAATGATATCATACCAAGTCCTCTTTTTTGAGATCTACATGGAACAAGTGGATCTATTTAAAAAATAAAGTGTCCAATATCCGTTGGGGAAAGCAGATCTAGCAACCTCCCAGTTTATGGTACTGTAATCGGTCTGGCTTGATGTGTGGACGATTACTACGCCATACAGTATCTGCGACTTTTGGTTTGGTAATCGATAGTTGATTATTGTCTGGAGGAGATTGCAGTAACTCTTTCTGAACTGCACGTATATGGGCCCGATTGCGCCAATAGAAGTCGTCCTGATGGGAATCGTAGTCGGTATCGACGGTGGTTTGTTGTTCCCACAACGATTGCCAGTCTATCCCAACGTTTTGAAATAACATCCTGTACGAGTACGGTTGCGCCTTCCACTATATTTGTGAGGGCGACAGCCGAACGGTCAAAATAAAATTTGCGTTTCTCTGACGTATTCAATCGGCTGTGATCTGCAGAATCAGCATTTTCCTGCCACTCAGGTGAATAGGCTTTCCAATGCGCGGGTAAAAGGGAGCGTTGTGGATGGCCATATAATCGCTGTGCTGGCGATAATCCGTCCTCATTTGGGGTGTTATGTAACTCTAATAAACCGGCTGAGAAATCTTTACTATAAATCTCGCCACCAGTTTTCGCCAATAAAAGTTTTACTTTTTTCACATTAACTTCCGCATGACCGTTTCCAATAGGGTGATACGGCGAAGACGGGTTCCATTTAACACCCCAGTTCTGAAAGAAACAACGTGTTTGTTCTGCAGTAAACTGAGGACCATTATCCGTTGTGATAATATTAGGAACACCATACATAGAGAATAACTTCTGGAATACCTTTGTAGTATCTGTTGCCGAAGGTGGGTGATTAAACTTCTCAACAATAATGTAACCGGAGTATCTGTCAACATAAACAACATAGTGGTGGCTAGCATACTGGAAGAAATCAGCTGATACTGAAGCAAAAGCCCGGGACGGTATAACGTGATGTAACATAGGTTCTAAAATCTGAGATGGTTGATAACGTTGGCACGCAGTACATGCTTCTACTGTTGACTTTATATCAGAAGAATAACCAGGCCAAAACACGCATTGACGAGCACGGCGTTTGGTTCTTTCTATGCCCTGATGGCTGGCATGCAGCTTTCGCAAAACATCTTTTATGGCTGACGGTGGTATAACTATCTGTTGACCTCTAAGTATAAGGCCATCTTTAACAGAAAGTTCGTTTTGTGATTTTTTGAATTGATTGATATATTTGTTATCGACGTTAGCAAAACTATTTACTATCGCGTTTATAAGCTGCTGATAATCGGGATCTAAGTGGGCGGATTCCTGCAAT
This sequence comes from Nemertoderma westbladi, assembly GCA_032718475.1. Classification (NCBI taxonomy): domain Eukaryota; kingdom Metazoa; phylum Xenacoelomorpha; order Nemertodermatida; family Nemertodermatidae; genus Nemertoderma; species Nemertoderma westbladi. Next base: position 18,634 of record JAUCBJ010003948.1, read on the forward strand.
TTTTCTAGAGTTAAGTCAGAGATGTTATGTACGGCTTCTTCTATAGCATTGACAAATAAAACTTCCTGCTCAATTGCTAATGATTCAGACTCTTCGTTTTCAATATCTATATCCTCGATGGGAGCACGGGAGAGGGCATCTGGGATCGCATGGTCTTTCCCCTTTTTCCAAATAACATTGAATGTGTATGGCGTCAATTTGGATCGATAATTTAATACCCGGTTATTATCGATATCAACTAATCCATATTTATTAAAAATGGACACCAAAGGTTGGTGATCTGTAATCACGGTGAAATCAGGGAGTCCTCCCAAATATAAATGGCATTTTCTAATCGACCACAAAATTGCCAACGCTTCAAGTTCCAGCATCGCGTATCTTGTCTCTGCATCCTTTAAAAAACGGCTTCCACACTGGATGAGTCTCCATTTATCGGATTGTTTTTGTAACAAAACAAACCCTAGTCCATACTTCCTTGAAGCATCAGTTTGGAGGACTGTCTCACATGAGGGGTCAAACATTCCCAATATCGGCGGAGACACTAAAAGTTTTGTAACTTCTTTGAAAGCAATGGAATGCTCTATTAACCAATTGAATTCATTTTTTGTGCTGATTAGATCCCGTAATGGGCTTACTGCAACTGCTATTTGAGAACTGAACGAGCCCAATTGGTTTACAAGACCAAGAAAACTACGTAAATCAGACCTAGTTGTTGGTGTTGGAAATTCTGCAATAGCTTTTAATTTCGTACCATTAACTGAAATATTACCATGAGAAAGTCTGTAGCCGACAAATTCGATTTCTTCCGCGCAGAGGATTGATTTATGTTTACTAATAGTGATGTTATGTCGTGCACATCGTTCTAGAACATTGCATACCAATCGAATGAGGCTATGTAATGTAGGGGCACCTATACCAATATCATCGATTACCTTTTGTACATTTAAGTCTATAAGTGCACAATCCCCACGGAAGGAGTAGCTGTCTCCTGTGGAAACAAAACCCATTGGTGACCGAAGAAATTTAAATTTGCCGAAAGGGGTTATAAAAATCGTCAAATTTTGAGCTGAAAAATCGAGAGGCATTTGCCAATAACCTTTCACAAAATCTAGTTTGGCAAAAAACTTGTCATCATTGGTAAATCCCGCAATAGCCTCTATGGGAGTTTTGGTGTGGTAAGATGTTCTCAGCACTTGGGCATTTAATTTCGTAAGATCGACGCAAAGTCGAATGTCCCCATTTGGTTTGGGTGTCACTACAATAGGGTGGCACCACTCAGTTGGCACATCACCCACAGGTTCGATAATCTTACTCTGTACCATGTAATCAAGGTTTTCCTTAACCTTATCTCGTATGGCATATGGGATAAGTCGTGCTGTGTGTACAGCGTAAGGTTTGGCGTCGGGTTTGAGTGTGATTGACATGGGGGATCCTACTATTTTACCTTTCATTGGGCGTAGTGTATCAGTGGCATTAAATACTTTTGAATATACTGAAAGTAATTTTTCAGTTATTTCATCACTGGTTTTTCGTAACAAGTGATCGTCTTCGGGAAGTGTTTTAATCCAAGTCTCCCTGTCTGACCAAGTTTCAGAAACATCATTTTCTATGTCGGTGGCGATAGGACTAACTTTAGTGATCTCGTCTACAATGTATAGCTGTTCATGGTCACTATCAATATTATTTATTGTGAGAGCATGTTCCATAGGATGTGGAAATGTTGGACTTACAATTGTTAGGTTTCTGCAAGTTTCCAGTGATAAGTAGCAACCAATGACGTCAAAACAAATAACAAATACTGTTGTCGCTGAATGGTCACCAACAACAACAGTCGCCTTAAAGGTACCTGCCTGTTCTAGAACGTTTCCACCCACAGCAGTAGTAGGGTCTTGGGCGGCTCTGCGACAGTTGGACCCCACTGACACCCATTGGGTGTCATATGACACCCAATTATCACCCTATGGGTGTCATTGGGTGTCATTGGCGCCAGACTGTCTGGCTGACACCTCCCAATTAGGCTAATTGGGAGGTGTCATCAATTAATTAGTACAATTAAACCCTAACAGGTGTCATATGACTCCTAATTAGGGTTTAATTGATTATCCTAATTAATCAGACTGATTAGCGCCCTGACACACAATGGGTCATCAGTGTTGTCCAACTGTCGCAGAGCCGGCTCAAGAGGGTGTCATAAGTGACACCGCAGCTCCTTTATTCATTAATACTTATTTATATTTAATTTTAATTAATTATTTGCATTTTATTTTATTCGTATTTAATTCTAAATTAATTATTCATTTGTACTTTATGGGTATACAGCTCCCTTACTGGTAACTAATTACTCTTATCTATATCCAGACAGCTTTATCGTTGACCTTTGACCTTTGACCCCCCAATTAGCTTTAACCAAGCAACAGCATATTAATGATAGTTGTATCCAAGCGCCCCTGCCCCCACCCCGTGACAGCTCTGATTACTAATTACTCTTACATATATCCAACCGCCTGCAGTTCCATAGTCTGCCGCTAGAGGGCGTATTATCTGAAAATTAACATCTTCTCTAACTTTGTTATTTTCAATTTAACTATTTATTTATATTTAATTTTAATTAATTAATTGTACTTTATTTTACTTTATTTATTCATTTGTAGTTTATTTTAAATTAATTAATTGTATATATTACTTTTACTTTATACATTGATTTTTATTTTAAATTAATTAATTGTATATATTACTTTTACTTTATACATTGATTTTTAATTTTAGATTAATTAGTTTTTATAAACCCATGAGATCACTATGACATAATGTCTATTTTTAGCTCTATGGTTTATAGATCCCTTATCGTTAACTTTATAATCTTTCCTCTCGCGGCCCCTTTGTCTTCGTTATTCAATGGCGCCACTCTGCCTACCATTGAATAACATTGGGCATTCATTATCTCGCCTAATGTGACGTCATCAAAGCTGCTCTCTGATTGGTTTAATTATACAGTCTTTTCTCCCTCCTGTTCCCCGATTGGCTAACCCATTCTAGCCCCCTCTATAATAGCCCCCGTTCACCACATTCCCAATCATTGTCTCTTTGTTTTCCTGAAAAGTTTTAATTATTTTCGTAAAAGTATTTATTTATTTTTATTTCCTAAACGAGTTACCGGTACACAATCACAATGGCACATTCAGAAATCAGCTATTCAAGCAACGATCTGGTTTGCAACGAAAATCAGTTTATGCTACAAGACAACTCGTTTGGTCTATATTTCGATTCGGCGAACAAACTCTTCCCGTTAACGATAAATACAACCTTAAACCAACCCATCCCGATTCCAGCAAACTACGCGCACTTTATTTTCCGTGCCTGCTACGAACTTCACGATGGACAATATCAAACCCTCGACGATAATAAACTTCATTCCTCCAACCACGGTTTCAAACTTTTAAAAAGGGACAACAAAATAACGTTCAATCTAACTACTTCGCCCAAGACGTTTACGATTCCAACTAGCATAGTCGATTTTATTCGAGAAAACATCAACCAAGATGTGGCAAATCGTCTACTGGGTTTAACCACTCTCGTAACCTCCTTCTTCTCTGATGATCGCTTATTTGATTTTCATAGTATCGCAAACTCGATTCTTCTTCTCATCTGGAACTCGTCGACTCCGACCGAGGAAGAGGAGACTCGTTTCTTTAAACTTTTCGAGATGGATGTTCTCGCTTTCGGCGAGAAATTGAATGAGCTCACATGCCTTTACGCCAATAAAGTCTCCTATTACTTTGGATTCAATTATAGAGTTGGCACCCATGGAAGTATTAACCCACTGAATCCACTCGAGTTAATAAAGCTGGAAGACACTGTAAACAGTTCATGGATCACCTTTTCCGTCGCCTGCGCCATTTTATTTCAACAATATGTAAACATCTGTCGCCCTTTTATTAATCCTACTACTCACCTTGTCCTAAAACCGGGCAATTGGGTTGCTTTTGACTATTGCACTTTTGGGTTTGTTACAAATATTCGGAACGAGCGCAATTTAGCGATCACCAATGGCTACAGGGTTGACGATGGAAAGGCTATTGTTTCTTCTAGGGGCATGATTCTTCTTACACCAACCGAGGTCGGCGAATTGAAATGGTTCGATTCAACCATCGAGGATAGTGAATGTGTCTGCTACGATGAACTTAACGTCTACAAAGACAACATTTCCGAGCGAATATCGATACAAAGTTGTATCAGTGATTCAGAAATTGATTTACAGATAACCGAGAGAAAATTTAACGAATCCTTTACTATAGCTAACACGATTCAAGCGCGCGAGGCTCTAATAAGATTCAAGGCTATGGCTATACAATTTGCTTTCAAACCAAAGCAGATTACGATCCCCAATCACCAACGCTATCTCATAAATAGCAGTATCGCAGCCTTTATCTATAAGTTCAAATCCGAAAAATATGTTGGTATCTGGCCCATTTTAATGAAAGACGAAGAGAATACCACTTTTCAGTTCACCAACGGTCTCAATATTAGGGGCAGCGATTTTCTCGCGATAAATATAACCAACCCACCCAACTCTCAATACTATCTCAGTCCTTACATTCATATCGAGAACAAACCAACAGAAATTATATTCACCAATACGAAAAATACCAACACCATTACCCTATCCAACGACTTTACCATCGCGCGCCTTTTCGAATTACTAAAACGTTCTCTCAGAGAAGGCATCTTTCTCCCGCAGCAAACACACCTTAATCTATTTCATCCCCCAAGAAAAGGTTATCTCAACAAACTATTAAAGAGAAAATTATCGCAGCCATTAATAGTATCGGATCCTAAAAGGGTTAAACCAAACGTTACTCTCGGAGACCAGCAACCCTATTAATGTAAACAGTCTCTATTTATTAAAAACTGTTCTGATTATATCTTTTGTTATTGTTGATGTTCTTATATTATTTATTATTAATGTTGTTGGTAAATTATTTAATATTGATGTTATCGGTAAATTATTTATTCTTGTTTCCCCATATTGTTTAAAAATATAAGATGTTTAACCGGTTATTTTTCATTTTTCTCTACTAGTTAATCTATTCTATGAGAGCGAGCCATGAAGTAAGTGAGTCTCAGCATACCACTAATGACCCCTACTGCTTCTTCGTAATCAATTTGAATGTTAACCCCTAAGGCATAGACTATGCCTCACTGGGGCACTGAGGCATAGACTATGACTCACTGAGGCATAGACTATGCCTCACTGAGGCATAGACTATGCCTCACTGAGGCATAGACTATGCCTCACTGAGGCACTGAGGCATAGACTATGCCTCACTGAGGCTTTGAGGCATAGACTATGACTCACTGAGGCATAGACTATGCCTCACTGAGGCACTGAGGCATAGACTATGACTCACCGAGGCATAGACTATGCCTCACTCAGTGCCTCGACTATGCCTCACTGAGGCACAGAGGCATAGACTATGACTCACTGAGGCATAGACTATGCCTCACTGAGGCATTGAGGCATAGACTATGACTCACTGAGGCATAGACTATGCCTCACTGAGGCACTGAGGCATAGACTATGACTCACCGAGGCATAGACTATGCCTCACTCAGTGCCTCACTGAGGCACTGAGGCATAGACTCTGCCTCACTGAGACATAGACTATGCCTCACTGAGGCACTGAGGCATAGTCTATGCCTCACTTCAATATACGAGCACAAAAGAGTTTACAAGCACAGGTTCAAATCCAACTACAGCTCTATATATTTTGCATTGAAGTGGAATACGTTAGATGCTGGGGGGAATCTGGTTTGCGAGGGATATTTGAATGGTGAGTATAACTATCCTTGAGAGTTAGTGTGACGTTATCTCACCATGGATGGGCGGGCGCTTTACCCCTGTACTCGCATCTGCTCTCTCATTGGCTGTTTAACTTTCCTCCCTCGAGTCCTGATTGGCTGCCTAACTCACCCTCGAACTCTGATTGGATAATCCATTATAGCTTCCCTCTATAATAGCCCTCGTTCAATGCATTCCCAGTCATTCTCTAAGTTTTATTTTAAAAAGTTTTATTTATTTTCATAAAAGTTTTATTTATTTAAAATTTGTAGAATAATTTAGCTAAAATTCAATATTTTCAATTGACATTGCTATATAATGCATAGACATGAAACTTGTTTGGTCTGTAATAAAGAAATGAGACAAGACAATTTATCTCGTCATATGGAAACACATAGAAAGGAAAAACTAATGGCTCCATTACCAAAAAAATTTAAAAAATCCGAAGATATTTTTAGTGAAGATGAAAAGAAAAAGAGAGATGAGCGTGATATATTAAATATAAAACAGACAATGGAAAGTAAATTTCATAAAGTTATGAATATTTTGAAAGGGATACAAAAACAGTTACCCCTAGAAAATGAAGAAAATTTGGGTGAGAAAGATGGAGAAGAAGAGGATGATGAGATGGAGAATGAAAATAGTGAGGGTCAGGATGAAGTTGAAGAGAGTGAAGTTGAGAACGATGAAAGTGAAGATCAGGAAGAGGATGAAGAAAGTGAAGTTCAAGAAGTGGGTGAAGATAGCGAAGGTCAGGAAGAGAATGAAGAAAGTGAAGAACAGGAAGAGGATGAAGAAAGTGAAGTTGAGAACGAAGAAAGTGAAGATCAGGAAGAGGATGAAGAAAGTGAAGGTCAAGAAGAGGGTGAAGATAGCGAAGGTCAGGAAGAGGGTGAAGAAAGTGAAGATCAGGAAAGCGGAGAAGAGGATGAAAATGATGATAATGAGGAAATAAAGAGGCAATTACTTGGAAATAAGAATCAATTGCGGAAAATTATTAAACATTTGAAGGAAAATGAAGAAAATAAAGAGGCGACATTGACCCAAGTTCTAGGAAGTAAAATTAAATTACAGAAATTTATTAAACAATTAGAAGAGAATGATGAAAATAAAGAAGAGATATTGAGACAAATATTAGGAAACAAAAATCAAATGCGGAAATTTATTAAACAAATGGAAGAAAATGAGGAAAATAGAGAAGAGATATTAAGACAGGTTCTGGGAAATAAAAGTAAATTATTGAAAATTAATGAACAATTGAATAAAATTAAGAAACAGTTGGGTAATGAGGAAGATGAAAGTAAAGTAAATCAACCAGCTTTTACTAATTTTCGAAGACCTATGATAAAAAACTCTCGTTCAGTATATGCCCGCGCAGGACGACGCTATTGATATTTGTTTGTTTGAGTTCCTTTCATAATAGTATTAGGGCTATTTATCCAAAACAATTATATTAGTATTAGGACTATTTATCCATAACAATTATATTAGTATTAGGACTATTTATCTATAATAATTATATTAGTATTATAAATGTATTTACCCCACAATATTTATTACTATTAGGTCTATTTATTCAAGAAATTATATGTTTTTATAATATACTTTGGAAAATTGGTCGACTAAGTCATAATTTTTAAAACTTTAAATAAGGGTTGAGTAATTTTATAAAGTTAAGAAGAGTGAATCAATGGAGGCAACCTGAAGTCTAATCTCTTGGCCTTTACTAACATTAACTCCCAAGGTTGCATACTATCACTATAGCTGGGGGAGTCAAAGCTAGTGTACACTAGAGTCAGCCTAGAGCTAGGAAAAAGAATAATGGTCTTCTAGGGTTCGAACTCACAACCTTATAATTAGAAAACTAAGCAAATGATCAGCTTGAAGGCCTTAGACCCTTATGAGTCATAGTCTATGCCTCAGTGCCTCAGTGAGGCATAGTCTATGCCTCAGTGAGTCATAGTCTATGCCTCAGTGCCTCAGTGAGGCATAGTCTATGCCTCAGTGAGGCATAGTCTATGCCTCAGTGAGTCATAGTCTATGCCTCAGTGCCTCAGTGAGGCATAGTCTATGCCTCAGTGCCTCAGTGAGGCATAGTCTATGCCTCAGTGAGTCATAGTCTATGCCTCAGTGCCTCAGTGAGGCATAGTCTATGCCTCAGTGAGGCCTAGTCTATGCCTCAGTGAGGCATAGTCTATGCCTCAGTGCCTCAGTGAGGTATAGTCTATGCCTCAGTGAGGCATAGTCTATGCCTCAGTGAGTCATAGTCTATGCCTCAGTGCCTCAGTGAGGCATAGTCTATGCCTCAGTGAGGCATAGTCTATGCCTCAGTGAGTCATAGTCTATGCCTCAGTGAGTCATAGTCTATGCCTCAGTGCCTCAGTGAGACATAGTCTATGCCTCAGTGAGGCATAGTCTATGCCTCAGTGAGTCATAGTCTATGCCTCAGTGAGGCATAGTCTATGCCTCAGTGCCTCAGTGATGCATAGTCTATGCCTCAGTGAGTCATAGTCTGTGTCAGGTCTTAAATGGGAGTCTTACAAATTCGAACGTCAACAAACAAATTCGATGGTTACTGTTCCACTTTGGTGTAGTGGTTGCCTTGAATTCCCATCTCCCGTATGTCATGGGTTCGAACCCTGCATGAACCAGGGCAGTTTTCGTTCGGTCAGCAATAGGGCTAACGTTGCAAAATGCAGTATTATTGCCTAGTAACCAATTCATGGCTACCATATGGTTTTCACTTTGAGACATTTCGCCCTCTAACGGCAGAATGGGGAACTTCATACTACTCTATGTCTCCACAAAATATATAGCCTATGCCGTAGTAGATGCCGATTGGGGGGTCAAATTAAGTAATAATATATCTAAATAAGTCTCAAACATCTTGCCTCATGGCTCGCCCCTTAGAACCCTTAAGCAATATAACTTCATAGTTTTGCGGATTGTAAATAACAAAGCTAGAGAAGATGTTAATTTTCAAATAATACGCCCTCTAGCGGCAGACTATGGAACTGCAGACGGCTGGACATAGATAAGAGTAATTAGTAATCAGAGCTGTCACGAGAGGGGGGCGGGGCGCTTGGATACAACTATTATTAATAAGCTGTTGCTTGGTTAAAGCTAATTGGGGGTCAAAGGTCAACGATAAAGCTGTCTGGAGTAATTAGTTACCAGTAAGGGAGCTGTATACCCTATGTCTAAGGATAACGAGATGAAAGTCCATGAGGTCATATAGAAACCAATATATAAAACTAATTATTGGTAAATCTAAAATAAAGTACAATTAATTAATTAAAATTAAATATAAATAAATAGGTATTAATGAATAAAAGAGCTGCGGTGTCACTTATGACACCCTCTTGAGCCGGCTCTGCGACAGTTGGACAACACTGATGATCCATTGTGTGTCAGGGCGCTAATCAGTCTGATTAATTAGGATAATCAATTAAACCCTAATAGGACACATGTTAGGGTTTAATTGTACTAATTAATTGATGACACCTGTCAATTAGGGTCTAATTAGCCTAATTGGGAGGTGTCAGCCAGACAGTCTGGCGCCAATGACACCCAATGACACCCATAGGGTGATAATTGGGTGTCATATGACACCCAATGGGTGTCAGTGGGGTCCAACTGTCGCAGAGCCGCCCAAGACCCTACTACTCCTGTTAGTTCTCAATCGCGGATGTACTTGCCGCCATGGCTTGAGTGCGGGCGTTATCATCTCTCGATAACGCTTCTCTGGTGGTCCCATCAAGTGTCCTTCCTACCCATATCCCCCGTAGCACCCTTCGGGACGTTTGTTATCCCGTGGATACGGGCTCTCTCCATAAATCCTAAACTCCGCCTTGTTATTCAATGACCATCATTTCTCCGTCATCCCAATCCCTCATCAAACTGATGGTGCTTTAGTAAGGCTCAGTAGGACAACAGACGACCAATTCTGCCTGAATCAGTGTTAAAAACTGGGATGGCCTACCATATCCATATCATATCCTCGCTAACCCATGTAATATGTCCATTACCCCTTAATCATGACTCTCCACTTACGTCATATTGTTTATCTGATGCTCGTTGCTATTTAACTAATTCATCACTACTTGCCTACAGAAAAGACTAGCTATAACCCTCCCATTGTTATACTAGCTTCCTACCAGACTGCTTTCTGGCTCTGTAGCAATACTCTAACTCTCCACACTGGGCTATGCGCTATAGTAGTCTAGGTTGTGCGGCCTACACAGTCTATCCTACCATGCCTACATACCCCCCACAACTCCTCACGTGGTGCCCTCAATGCCCACAATAGTACGTATTACGTGTTGTTGGTCCCATTGACCCAGCTTGTGCTGGTATTTATTATGTATGTTGGCACATTGTGCCCATCAGACGTACGCAATGTATACCCCTCCTAATCCTCACTATGGTACTGTGTATCCTTCTACTACAGTATGCGTACATACCCCCCCTCACTGATGTTGCTCTTATCTCATCCACTCTGTTTGCCACGAATATGGGATAACGCGTCTTCTCGTTATGCAACTATCCCAACACTACCATGGAATCTGTCCAGTAGTGTGTCTCTACTATACGTGGCATCGTGTCCACCAAGTATGCTGTCACTCTCACTCCTAGTCTCACAGCCGTTAGCTCGAGTTTCGGCACTGATGCTGAATCTGGTGGCGTCGACCTCGCTTCACTAAATGCAAGCCTGGGCTTATGAGTCCCCTTCTGCTGTACCAAATAAAGTGCCACACCATATGCTTCCAGGGTTGCATTGGAGAACATATGTAGTTCTAAATCGCTCATGTCTCTATCCGGGAAGTATACACGTGGTATACTATAAGTCCCCATTTCTTTGAGGCTCCCTGTCCATTTCTCCCACTAAACAGTGCTTATCTCCACTGGGACTTCCGCATCCCAGTCGTCTTTAATCTTGTAGACCTTCTTCAATATTTGTTTCCCCGTGACTAACAATGGGGATGCAAGACCTAGTGGATCGTAAATCCTTGCTATGTATGACACATAGCCCCATTTAGTATGGATCCTGGCACCCTCCTGACTTAGTTGATACTCCAGTTCATCTGTCTCCCGGTTCCATACGATCCCCAGTGTCTTCTGCTGCAATTCTATTCTCTTGTCCGCCATGATCTGCTCTTTTACCGTCATAGGCTTATCTAGTTTTACCCCCGGTTGTTTATCTTCTATGGCTTAAATGAATTCTTTAGAGTTAGACTGGAATTTGGTCAAGTTAAATCCTGATCCCTTCAGGATGTCACGAACTTCGCGCCCTCTGTCGAGGATCTCCTTAACTGAGTTTCCAGAACCCATTCCATCGTCCACATAGAACCCTCATCGAATCATATCGATCGCCTTCTCGCTGTACTCCCCCCTCTTTACCCTCCACCGTGTCTCTTACGGCTGTAGTCGTGGTAAATGAGGATGACTTGGCCCCCACATTTGGCACTACCATCTTGTACATCGGTATCTCCGACTGTTCTTTGTCACCGTTGTACCACAGGAAGTGCTGACTATCGCTATCCTCCTCCATCACCCGCAATTGGTTAAACATGCCCTCTATATTGCACGTGCAGGCGAGTTTAAGGCTTGTTTTCCACTTCTAAACCTGAACAGAACCTCTATCCCCGAGTTGTAGATATTGGGGCCTTCCAGCAGGTAATCGTTTAGGCTCTTGCTATTCGTCTTGGCAGAAGCGTCGACCACCATTCTCAACTTGCCCTTCTTAGGGTCTAGAGCCACATGAAGTGGCAAATAGTAGGTCCTATCGGTATTCGGCCCGTCCACTGGTAGTTCCACGGCCCATCCTCGGTCCACGTACTTCTTGGTGGTCTTGTGGATGTATTCGTTCTTTTCGGAGCTCCGTCTAAGCGTTTGCATTAATTTTCGAAGCCTCGTCAAGACCATCCTCTTATTGTCTGGCAGTGGTACCTTCAGTTGCTTCCATACCATCCCTATGGTATATCACCCCCCTTCACATTTCATTGAGTTCCTGACGCTCTCCTGCGCCTGCTTATTCTCCACCGAGGTTCCGACCCCAGTCTCCTTCAACCCCTCGAAGTCCTGCTGTAGCAGCCTCTTGAGTTGTTCCTCTGCTCCTTCGTCCTCCATTTCCCTCATTGTCCCCGCGAACATGCACCCTGAGGATTTGGACACACTAAATGGGATTCTGGTCTTAATTGGGCCACTGAGCGTCCACCCAAACGGTGTGAGAATCGCCACCGGGTCTTGCTCCCTATCCTCGCCGAAAACAGTCTGTAGTCTCTCGTGGGCTGTCGGACAATCCATGCCGACTATGAGAGATACTTTCAGGACGTCCAGCTCGGGCACGGAGAAATCGATGTTATCCAGGTACCGGTACTGCTCGATCTCGATCTTCGTAGGTCGCCTGGCGTTAATGTTGATCGACTCTATTATGTGAATGGGTTCGATGGTAGTCCCCTAATCGCACCCTGGTGTTATCGCTGCAATTTCGCATCATCCCATCCTCAACTTCATGACCTCATCCTTGCTGTTACCGCCATCTTACTTGGCCTTGTCTGTAACCCTATCTTTTCGGCCACCCAACTTTCCGCTAGCGTGAATGCTGCTCCGCTATCGACCAGCATTAGCGTTGTAACCGATAGCTCGTTCTCCCCTATTATCCTCACTGGAACTACTCCTTGTAGTACTGTTCCCCTCCTCTTTGCTCCCAGGGTGCTTGTCGCCATCGTCTGGCCTCCAGTCCCATCAGTCTCGGCATATTTAATCGGTGGTTCCTGACATTCATTCTTTCTGTGTCCTCCTACCGCGCATCGATGACATAGTCCATTCTTACTGGTGTAGGCTATCTGATCTTGTTTAAGTAACGCCTGCCAATGCTTGCAGTACAACTTCCCGTCTTATGCGTCCCGTTTCTATGCAATTTACATTTGTAATCGGGATTGTAGCGTTCCTCATATAGCGCATCACATATTGCGTTTAAATTCATATCTAACAGTTTGATGTTTTGGTTGCTTGGACTCGGCCTACTGGGGGTATTGGGTTTGTATCTGTTCGTGTTGTTACTTTGCTTCTGTCCCTGCCATGATGTGGCTCTACTCCCAGCTCTCTGTGGACTTGTAGTCCCCTGTGTGGCCGCATACGGTAGCGACTGCATCACCTTCGGTAGTGCATTAGCCGCACTATGTTCGGGTTAAGGTCGGTTGTATTTCGGTATCGTCACTTACGGGACATTTTTCAAATTTTGTAATTGTGATTACGGGCTCATTTTGGCCATTAAAATTACAATTCAGGTGCCAAACGATTAATATCCCTGCTGAGTATAATTCCTGTGAACAAATAAACGTAGCTTCGTAGTAAATTGGAGATATCAGAAATACAAAAAAAAATAACGTGGTCCGATTTTTTGTCACATACGTGACACTCGGTAAATGATTATTTTAATACAGTAAGTAGCATATAAATTGTCAAGTATGGGCCAATAACCCGATGTGTTAACACTTTCAGGTGTTTCAGTTAGATTGGCAATTTTTGGTGGTTTAGCAGTTCTTATGAATAAATTGCTTGAGCGTGTCCAAAATGGTGTCCCATACTTAAGGGAGGTTTTCTATCAGAAAACGGAAACTCATAAAGATTTAGATCACCAAATTTCTATGATAGTTTTGCCAATGGGTTGTATCAGTGAGATTGCTACAGTAGGTTGGCCTACCGACCGGTATATAGGCCTACACGAAGTGGGGACTTCGCGCAGCACGAAGTTGGCAGAGCCTTAGCGAATTGACACGGTTAGGGGGTAGGTCAATTTATGCAAATAGTCACGTTGGCCCTCTAGCGGCAGACTGGAGAACTGCAGATGGATTCGCCTCCTTTGAAAGTCACAGCTAATGGTCTAATACATATCTGCCAAGTTTCAGCTTAAACGGATTAAAAGCAAAGAAATGGGAGGGCATTTAATGTTTAGACATGTGGCCCTCTAGCGGGAGACCATTGCACTGATGGTGTCTGAAAGTCTCTCAAAAATCTCAACTTTTGCTCATATTGATATCTACAAATTTTCAACTTGGCAGCTTTAAATCCGACAAAGTTATTAGCATGTCAAAATCGTAACGACGACGACGACAACGACGACGACGACGACGACGACGACGACGACGACGACGACGACGACAACGACGACGACGACGACGACAACTATTTGCATAAATTGACCCACCCCCTAACAGTGTCAATTCGCTAAGGCTCCGCCAACTTCGTGGCTCGCCCCACATATTAACCTGTATACTTATATTTTGTTTAACATTTAATTTTCTTATAAATAATTCCTCCCTGTATCTACACTATGTTTGGTTTCAGGTGGCCATACAGACCCTAGACGTGGTACTGTCATCGAGTAACAATGTCAATGTACCATGGGAATGTATCCGTTATCTGGTCGGTGAAGTGGTTTATGGGGGGCGGGTCACTGACCTGTGGGACAGCCGTACCCTTCTAACACTGCTCAATAACTATTGGTCATCAGCAAATCTCCAGCTCCTCTCTGATGGTTGCCATGCCGATCATGGATCAGCATACGTTGCCCACGACGTACGTTTTTAAGTTTTATATAAAAACTGTTTTTATTACATATACTGTAATGTACAGTAATTGCGGGTAAGGTTACAGTTATGACCAATCAGTGATCAACTTCAATTACATTATGCATCATACGGTGTTTTATTGCAGTGTTGATTGAATATCGCAAATATTTTTTCTTACCTATTTAATTAATCACTTTACCTATTTTTTTAATTTTTTCACTTATTTTTTTATTATTTATTTTTACCTATTTTTTACATCATCTCGCCTATTTTTGGCAGTGTTACCGTGTACCACACAAAACTGTCTTGCTCAGTAACGGTACAGCAATTTAGACCTAACCACAAACATTACTGGAGTCCACTACAGTAGTAAAACTTGATGTTACAGTTGTTAAAATTAAAATCCATTCTTCAAACCATTTTTCAATCTGGGAAACGCTTTCATTGCACTGCAACTTTCTACGTGAGAATCGCGCATTTCGAAAATTAAATTTTAGTAATAATTGAATCAATCGGCTTAGATGCATCAGTTGTATTATTGAACTTCGAACAATACAATACATTGAAACAATACAATATTGAAATTTAATTTACTACTGTATAAAGCGATTTATTTCAATAAATTAATTGCGATATATTTCATTATTGCAATAAATTAAATATAAATAACTCTTATGCCTGCGCGGGGCCAGCCTTTGAGGATAGACTTCTATTAAAAACGTTTAGATTTTATACAAATTTCTCTATACTAAAAATTATTATACAGTAGGATATTTTTACGAAAATGCAATCGCATATCACATATTTGTATAATCAATCACATACCGTATATATATATATAAATATATACAACTGCTAGTGTCACGGCCAGGCCATGGTGTCGCTGTCAGTGCGTAAACCATCCCCTGGAAAATGTCCTCTACCCCGAATATTTTTAAAGAAATTTTGAACATGTTTCTGTCACCAACACGTAACTAGTGATGCCAAACCATCTGTTTCAAATTTCATGCGAACTCATTTAAAATTTGTAGTTTGATTGTCTATACTCCCCAGAGAAAACTGGAACTAATTTGGCTACCATTTAAGCGTGCATGGCTATACGTGTCCTGGCTATAGTGCCTTTAAAGCAATCGTGCCGAAACCAAAACTTCCCACGCCCCATTCAGGGATCGAACCCACGTCATCAGTATTCGATACACCAGTCAATTTAGGCTTACTAAAAAATATACGTACCGGTAACAAAATAACAGTATACCCAACCCATAAACTATCCTATATAGTCGTAACTGTAGTCCCAGGAGGATATCTTAGTTTGAAGTATTAGTAGACCTATAGTTAGTGCGATTTGGAAAAACATATTAAAGTTTATATTAAATCCGGAACGTTTCGTATAATTACTTTACACATCATCAGCCGAAATAACAGTATAAAAAAATTACAAAAAAATTACACATAAGTATATTAATTAGGCCTAGAGACTGTAAAACTGAATTGGATCTATAATTATGTACAGTACTGAATTATTAGGCCTATATGTAATAACGTTGGAGGCCGTACATAGCAACATAGGTGAATACAAAATATAAGTTTTATAGAATGGACAACAGGTAAAAATATTACAAGACTAATTAAGTGTACCGGTACCAAAAGTACTTATAGCTCAAACAGTACCGGTACATAAAAAAGGTAGAATATGAAAAAACTACAGTATAAATCAAATTGAAAACATAAGACACAAAATTACATCAAAAACGGTATTACGGTAAAAAAGGAGGTTAGAAGATGACATTGTATTGTAGAAAATGTTAAGTAGTGAGAGCAGTGTCTATGGGGGGAACTTATACTGTATGGTCGGTGTATGTAAAGCAGGTTATAGTAGTGTAGGCTAGCAGAAAGCATAGAGAAGAATATACACAGATATAGAAAGTTTTAACTGTTTAAGGGTAGAATAGTTTCAAGTGGAATGAGGTGCCCGTGCCCTGTACATTCAGTTTGGGTTTATCTCTAGAAATAGTGATGCTTTCTTTTAGTAGAAGGTCGTAGTTAGTAGCAGAGCGACCAATAATTTTGTCGTCGTCGTAGGAGAACTTTCCCAAGTGCTCTGAAATGACTTTCATAGGTGCTCGGATTTACCGATATAGGGCCTAGTGTTTTTCCAAATCGCACTAACTATACTAATTTGCTATAAACTATCCTATTCACATTATAGTTACATAATTATAGACATACCAAGTAGCCTACTTAAACTTCTGGTAAATGCCTGCCATAATACTAACCTTAACGTCAGTAAAGTCACTACTCATCTACTCCATGTATAATGAATGATAGATATATTGAGTAATTTACTTCCTTAACTGCGAATTATCTTTTCTCAGCTCATTAATTATGCTGGCCAAGGCTTCCGGATTGATTCCAAGTTCACAGAGGCGCACACAGATTGAGAGAGTTTCAATATCCAAACCGCAATTTAAAATATTTGAGATCTTTAGTAAAGTGTCTAGGGCTTCGCGGGCGGAATCAATATCATGTGGTTGATTGTCACTCATAATTTATATATACATATAATTACCGGTACCGATATATATATAATTTATCAAATAATTATAATCAGTTATTATTAAAGTGCCTAAACTGCACATAAGTCTGTAAGTAAGTTAGTAGAAAATCAATATTTGTTATGTAGGCCTAATGTATTAAGTAAAGTAAAGTACCGGGATCGGTACAGTAAGTAACGTACAAAGTAATGTATAGAACATTACTGCATTATGGGATGGAAGTATCCTATACTGGACTGGTACCTGGTCTGGTACCGTCCGTACCTCTGTACCGAAATTACACAAAATTTATTAGATAGGCCTAATGAATGGGAGAATCTTTTTTCAGACCTTGGTGTAATGGTTGTATTGGATTTACAATTCTCCGGTGGTCATGGGTTCGATCCCAGCATGGTACACAGGATAGATGCCACATGGGGGCCAGGGCACTTTAGTCTGACCAGTATCTGAGTAAATACATTACAGACAGATATATACTGCACTCACACTGTAATGTCATCCATCACCTGCAGTTCCATTTTCAGATCAATCTTTTTTGTTAAATCTTAGTTCATTTTCCAAAACACCTGAAACATCAACAGGAGGAACGATACTCTTTTCTACATGGAAAGCCTTGAAGTGTGTTATCCAATCATCATTGCGTTTCTGTTGGTTTTTGTAATACGTTGCATCTATAGAAATATGTACCGGCATTTAAATCTGGATGAGCTTTTGCTTTTCTTTTCGGCCTACAGTTTTATAGACATATAGCATATAGGCCTGCCCAGAGCCAGACCCCCCTACTCACTACTGTTATATTGATGAATTGTTTCACAGTGTACAGGTTTTTAAGTTTCTAACTAAGGCTGTAAGCGTAAGATCAAACTCAGAAGGTTATAGATTGAAATAGAAACTTTATCGGCTGGCATAAACTACAGATGTAACAGAGAATTTTCACTCCCCATGTTGAATTACTTAATTGGTTAATTTGAAACCGAAACCCAGAGAAATAATTAGAAAGCTTGCGTTGCAAGGTTTTGAAAAATGTAACAATAACAATATCTGGATATCATTGATAAATAGCTGAGATAAAGCCGTTCAAAGATGGCAAGTGAATAGCTATAATGCAATTGAGATTTTGTAGGCCTATAGACAAGCATACCGCACCGATGTTGTCCACCTACCAGCCTACTCATAAAATAAGTAGGAGTTACTTATTTTATGAGTAGGCTGGTAGGTATTGGATTATATCTAGAATTTTATGTATTTATTAAATATAATAAATGACCTACAGCGAACGGTTTTTCTTGCGATCTTTGAACGTCTATATCTCAGCAGTTTCTCAACATAATTTCGATATTTGTACACTCTATATTTTACTCTCGAAATTTTTCAACACTCGATATTTTTTACTCTCGATATTTTACCAACACCTTACTCTCGATATTATTACTCTCGATATTTTTACTCTCGATATTTTTACGCTCGATATTTTTACTCTCGATATTTTTATGCTCGATATTTTTACTCTCGATATTTTTACTTACAATATTATTACTCTCAATATTTTTACTCCAATATTTTTACTCTCTTTTTTACTCTCGATATTTTTACTCTCGATATTTTTACTCTCGATATTTTTACTCTCGATATTTTTACTCTCAATATTTTTACTCTCGATATTTTTCAACACTCGATATTTTACCATCGATATCTTTAAACATTCGATATTTTTACTCTTGATATTTTTCAATACCCGACTGCCCGATAATTTTACTCTCGGTATTTTTACTCCCTATTTTTTCAACACTCGATATTTTTAGTCTCGATATTATTACTCTCGATATTTTTACTCTCGATATTTTTACTCTCGAATCTCGATATTATTACTCTCAATATTTAAATCTCGATATTTTTACTCTCGATATTTTTCAACACTTGATATTTTTACTCTCGACAGTCTGGGAGAAGTTATATTTTCAACTAAGTTGAAACTTCAACTTTATTTTTTAAAATTCAACTTTTTCATTAAAATTCAACTTTTGTAGTAGAGTTTAAAATTCAACTTTTTTTTTAATTCAACTTTTGAAGTAGCTTTGGAGATATATACTTAGCTTATACATAGCTTTGGAGACAAACAGCGATAATTAAATATATCTTATAAATTCCCGTAGTATTTCAGCTAAATTTACAAATGTATTCACTTAAAATGTTTTAAAAAAGTGTTCCCGACGGTGAAAGTTTTTATTCCATCGGTAATGAGGGTTAATTTTTCGAGTTACATCCATAAAAACAATAAAAACACCCCTTCTGTGACATCTTGGGACCCTTCTGCGCCTCCTTCAATTTTAGAGTTGTATTTACAACTTAAAAGTTGAATTTAAAAAAAAAAGTTTTAAATCTCAACTCAGTTTAAATTTGAACATCTCCCTGACTGCTCGATATTTTAAACACTCTATATTTTTACTCTCGATATTTTTACTCTCGATATTTTTACTCTCGATATTTTTACTCTCGATATTTTTACTCTCGATATTTTCTACCCTTGATATTTATACTCTCAATATATTTACTCTCGATATATTTCAACACTCGATATTTTTACTCTGGATAATTTTAAACACTCGAAATTTTACTCTCGACTCGATATTTTTACTCTCGATATTTTTTAAACCTGCAAAATTAAGATATTATCGATATTTTTCAACACTAGATGTTTTTACTCCGTTGTCCATTTCCGTTATTTTTACTCTCGACAGCTCGATATTTATCGCGGTTCTTATAATTATAAACTTACCCCTTCCGGGTCCGGCTGTGTAGGGGTTCTGCTGAGTGTGACTGACTGAATTGATAAACTTACCTTTCCTGAAGCTGACACCTGACTGCCTGACAGCTGATGCATGACTGCCTGATCCTTAACTTTCCTGCTCTTCCGCCTTCCGGCTGTCCGGTTCTAATAAACTTACATTCTGAGTCTGACAGTCTGACGTCATTACCGGTACCTCTTGCCTCTTCCAGTTCAGTTCAGCAGTTCAAATAAACGCTTGGCAGTAGGGAACATACCCTTAAATAAGCTCCAAAAGTGGGTTCTTATTTAAGGAAAATGGCTCTTATTTAGGAGTTTTTGGGCCTTTTTTGGATATTTTTCGACATAATATGCAAGAACTTGTTTCAGGAAAAAATACCGCATAATTTTATTTCACAATATAAAAGTTGGGTCTTTCTTGAACATAATGCAAAAAACCAGAAAACATTTCACTGTCCGGTTTTTTTTCTACAAGCGTTTTAAAATTGCATCAAAAGTATGACCAGTTCCTAAATAAGAGGGATTTTTTAAATTTACCTTATTTAAGACATCGAAATTGTACACATAAATACTAAAAGTCATTAAATAAGAACTTTTTGACATGGGTTTCTTATTTAGGTATACAATTTCATTTCAAAATCTGCATACTCCTTAAATAAATTAAATATTTATCATTTCTCATATATTAAATTAAATAAATTAAATTAAATATCCTTATATAATGTCTCTTATAACTTATGACAGTTATGACCTCATAACTGCCTAACCTTGACAGGACATTGCAAGATGCTGAGATAAGGGAGCTTCTGAGCTTAATTTGATGGGTGCAAAAATGCACAACGAGTAACAATGACCAACAATAAGCAACAACGAGCAACAAATGAACAATGAGTAACAAAACAACGAGCAACAACGAGTAACAACGAGTAACATGGAGCAACAATGAGCAATAATAATGTACAACAACGAGCAATAATGAGGAACAACGACTGAACGAGCAACAATGAGCAACAACGAGTAATAATGAGCAACCAGGCAACTACGAGTAACATTGAGCAACAATCAGACAATGAGAAACAATGAGCGACAACGAGCAAAAATGAGCAATAATAAAGTACAACAACGAGCAACAATGAGCAACAGCGAGAAACAACGAACAACAATGAGCAACAACGAGTAACATTGATCAACGAGCAACTGAGCAACAACGATAAACAACGAGTAACAATGAGGAACAACGATTGAAAGAGTAATAATAAAGTACAACAACGAGCAACAATGAGCAATAATAGAGTACAACGATCAACAACGAGCAATAATAAAGTACAACTAACGAGCAACAATGAGCACCAACAAGCAATAGGCCTAATGACCAACAACGAGCAACAACGATCAACAACGAGCAATAATAAAGTACAACTAACGAGCAACAATGATCACCAACAAGCAACAATGACCAACAACGAGCAATAGTAAAGTACAACTAACGAGCAACAATGAGCACCAACAAGCAACAATGAGCGACAATGACCAACAACGAGCAACAACGAGCAGTAATAAAATACAACTAAAGAGCAACAATGAGCACCAACAAGCAACAATGAGCAACAACGAGCAATAACGATCAACAACGAGCAATAATACAGTACAACTAACGAGCAACAATGAGTACCAACAAGCAACAATGGGCAACAATGACCAACAACGATCAACAACGAGCAATAATAAAGTACAACTAACGAGCAACAATGAGCACCAACTAGCAACAATGACCAACAGCGAGCAACAATGACCAACAACGAGAAATAATAAAGCACAACGAGCAGCAATGAGCTGATGAGCAACAACAAGCAACAAACTGCGTCGATCCGGATTGAATGTGGGGGAGATGGGAGAGCCACGTTCAAGTGAGCAAAGTCTTAGCATACTGGCATATGGGTGCTATTAACGAGTTGTCTGTCGTCGTTGTAAATTTTTTATCGCTAATAACTCGGTCATTCCTTGATGAAATTAAACGAAACTTGGTATGTATGTAGTCTGTCAAAAGATTAGAAATAATCTGAAGTTTGGTAAAAAACAAACGAACGCAATGAGGCAAATTAAGGAGACGAGTATTGTGTTGAACGACCTCTGACTAACGAAAGACAACATGTTAATGGGTTGGGGCCTCTATCAGCAAGGGCTAGCTAAGGCTTTGCTCACTTCATGCTGCGCAAATGTCCCACAAACGTGTCCCACTGCTGCCTGAGCCAGTTGAGCCAAAACGTCATCCAGTCATCATCTTTAACCTTCATAACGTCTATCAGCTGCCCGACCGAACCATCTTTGTGCCTATTGACATGACATTGACATTGGTTTTTTCACACCTTTCAACATTCAAGTACAACATTGTGGACAATCCATCTAAGTGGGGCGTAAGGCGGAGCAGAAGAGGAAATGCAGGACACAAGTTAGTTTTTCGAAACTGTGCGGCGATGTCCAGTTACTTGAGTCATGTCTCATCGAAATACGTGACAATGTATACGTGCGCTCAGATGGGCGATGGGCTATTCTTTTGAATACCGGTCATGCCAATGGGCTATTCTATGCTACCGTGTGAGGTAAGAATGCCAGTGCTAGCAAAACTTCGACTGTATGATACGATATTCTATAGAGGATTTATCTGTTTATAGAGTGCAGTGCAACCATTGTCCTTATCCTTAACCCAACAATTAGCAATATACAGACTGACATAAATCAAAGAATTATGAAAGAAGTGTAACACCTACTGTAAGGATAAGGATTAAGGAATATTTATTTTATTTTAAAGGAATGTGCAGATTTTGGAATACAATTGTATTCTTAAATAAGAAACCCAGGTCAAAAAGTTCTTATTTAGGGACTTTTAGTATTTATGTGTACAATTTCGATAGGCCTATCTTAAATAAGGTAAATTTAAAAAATCCCCCTTATTTAGGAACTAGTCGTATTTTTGATGCAATTTTAAAACGCTTGTAGAAAAAAAACCGGACGGTGAAATGTTTTCTGGTTTTTTGCTTTATGTTCAAGAAAGACCCAACTTTTACATTGTGAAATAAAATTATGCAGTACGGCATTTTTTCCTGAAACAAGTTATTGCATATTATATCGAAAAAATATCCAAAAAAGGCCCAAAAACCCCTAAATAAGAGCCATTTTCCTTAAACTGTTAAATAAGAACCCACTTTTGGAGCTTATTCCAAGGGTAAGCCTATGTTCCCTACTGCTTGGCACCTGCCAACTGGCGGCCCGGTTCTTACAGTCTTATAGGCCTACACTTACCTCTTCTCTTTCTACAGTTCTGTGCTCTTCAGTCAGTCAGTCCTTATAAACTTATCTCATCCAGTCTGCCAGTTCTTACTGTCTTATGAACTTGCTACCGCCTACCGGTGACTGGCTGACCGGTGCCGGTACATCTGTACGTGAAACATGCAGCTGTGCAGGCAGATGTTCCGTTCCGGCAGAGCGCAGAGGGCACAGGCAGACAGGCGTAAGAAATTACAGAATTACTATTCCAGTAGGCCTACCGGTACTCACAAAAATTAACACCGTTTATCTCTAAGTGAATTAGTGTATATTCATAAGCAGCACCAATTGCAAAACATAATGGAAGACAACCATACCGGTAGCGATAGATGATGCTCCTTTGATAACCCTTAATTCGGAACAAATGTTTGCCCTCTTTCTTTAAATATTCAATAATGTAACGGTACATTTGAAATTTATAAATCTGTCAGTCTGTAAACATAGACAGTAAATTTGGATTGTAATTCAGTCAGTCAGTATTTGTAACCGTCAGACCGTACCGTACTGCCGTAGCCTGGTAGCCGAACCCGTCATGTATGATGTAACTCATGCATGGGTACGGCGTACGGTAGGCCTACAGCAGTAGCCTACCGTACTGCCGTAGGCCTACCTGCCTACCCTTGCTTGAACCAGTGACAGTAGCCGTACCGGTCACGGTCACGGCACACGGCAGCACGGTCAGCCGGTACACCGCTTACAACAGTACGGCTGTACGGTACAACAACCCAACCCACACCACCTCAGCACCTGCAGACCTGAGCACACAGTCAGACAGTTACAGCTGTACAGTAATAGTAGGTAGTACTGCAGTAGGCCTACTGCTGTAGCCTACTGCAACTACCAGACTACAGAACTACCAGACAGCGCACTGCGGTCTGCTTGGCTTGGCAGGAGGCATAGGGCTGTACAGTGTACGGTACCGGCCAGTGGCCAGTCAGTTGCTACTGCATTTATAAATACTGTAGGTAAATAAATAATTGTTTAACTTAAGGTGTAGGCCTACTGCTGTACTGTATCGTATTGCTGGATGGGCATTATGTCAAAACGCTCAATATAAGAGATTTTAGCTTCGAGTGTGCCTTATTCCACCTGTCTGCCAGTGCAGTAAAGCAAGGTACGAAAATGCCTTCAAAGATATCACCTAATTCGCGGAAACTGAAAACACCTGATGAAAGCAATTACTTTCAGTATTTCGATTCGACCATCTGCACCTGGAAAAAGGATTTAAATCTTCGACTATATGGCAGTATGGCGACGACATATAGTATCAGTATGCTTAATGCTTGCCACCAAATAAAATTCGGTTAAAAACTACAAAAGTGGCCACGCATCACCATGTTGTTAAAAACCTACAATAATTCTTAAAAATCTTACAGTCTTATATACATGAGATAGAATGATCCTTGTTTATTTATGTAAACCTTCCTCGATGCGCTCGCTCGGTCAGTCGGTACATAAATAAACTCGGGTCATAACGCTGCAAAGTGCTACTTCGCTCACAATGATGTAAATAGTTATTGATATTGATGTTGATATTGAATACTATTATCACGTGTGGCTAAGTCACACGACTGCACGAATAGTTCCCAAAAGGCACTTTGGCACTCTGGCATTTTCCAGGTACCTAAATAATTGCAACCAGCGTAAATGCCAGAGTGCTTTTGGGGAACTGTAGTATGATTCCTTAACAGTTCCCAAAAGGCACTTTGGCATTCAGCTGGCATTTAATTGTAAATCATTATTAGTGATGATATTACTGCATTAAACAGTACCGGTACGCCTAAGTCTGTGAGTGTACATAGCATAGGCCTATAGTAAAGCAAACTACCTAGTATATTAGCTGGATTGAACACGTTTAAATATAAAATGATAATTACACCGCGCAATTACTGTACAGTAGGTCATTGTCATACCTATTTAATGTAAATCATTTATATAAAAAAAAAACGTTTTTATAAAACGTTCCAGATTATAATATGAAACTGTGAATATTACATTTGTATTAATATTATATACACAATAATTTGTCGCTCGATTCATTTAAATTATGTTTATTCCTTTATTATTACGGCACGTGAACGCGAAGTAAACAAAATTGCACCCTAACACTACGTAAGTACAATGAAATGTAAAATGTAGGTAGATTTTGAGAGTCAGGATAAGGGAAGGGAAACGGAAAGGAAGATTAGCTAATTAGCAGATCTGGTAGACGCTAGTGTTATCCACCGTATTCTGCATGATGCAGGGGCGTGGGCGGGGGAGGCACTAACTAATCAGACACAGACTCAGTCAATACTGCGAATGATATCCTCGCTCTTAGACATCCCAACAGCCAACACCCGCCAGTGCGCCAGTCAGCCAGTACAGTTTAGTTTGTCGGATGGTAATGCTTTGCATTTTTTCGAATTAATTATAAGTTCTTTTAGTTTTACATTAAATTACAATTATTCTGCTGCGCAGTATAATTTAGAAATGTTCAAGTCATATTATAATACTAAGTGTGTAATATCACCACACTGACACGAATAATAATTAATAATAAAATAATTTAACGACTTACTGTTTACCATAAGGGCCTATACAGTAAGTGTTCTTAAAAAACGGATAAAATTTATTACCCGGATCTCAGCGAATAATAAATTTTAACTAAATGCCAGAATGCTAATGTACCTTTGGGAGACAGGGGGGGTGGGGGGGGGGGGGGTAACTCGACGCAAAACCCACCTTGGCGAATTAAAATCCCGCCTCAATGGTAAATTTTCAATTTAGGGAAAGGAGCAGGTTACAGTGGCACGATATTTTAACCAAAACAATAAACTAAACACAATAGAACAGGATACAGTTTTATTTTTGAAAGTAATCATGTTATTTGCGTCCAATTTCCCCTGGAGAGGGATGAATTTTTATTGCGTCCAGTTTCCCCCCCCCCCCCCCCCCCCCCCCCCCTATCTGACCTTTGGGGAACTGTTAAGGAATCATACTACAGTTCCCCAAAAGCACTCCGGCATTTTGACATTTACGCTGGTTGCAATTATTTAGGTACCTAGAAAATGCCAGAATGCCAAAGTGCCTTTTGGGAACTATTCGTGTGATTATCTGATTATGCTGTGGGGGGATAAAGCAAAAGCATTTCCAGAATTAATACTGCAGTACCTGGTAATTAAAGCTAGTACAATATAGGACTCAAAATTCCGTTAATAAAATAATGCATTAAATGCGCTGTGATGCAGTGTGAAAACCTGTAAACCGTGCGTTAATTGTTGTTCATTCCACAATGAGTGTAATTACGCCTGTGGGTCTTTAAGGACACAAGGATAAGGAAATTATCATTTTATTCTGAAACTGAAAGTTCTTAGGCCGATTCAATTAATACAGTACCGTTATCTGATGGTGGAAGGTCGGCAAGTCTGTTACTTTAGTGTTGTTGTGTTAGCTGCCTGTTAGTTTAGCAATACCAACCACTATTATTGACATGGAAAGGGAATGGCAGTTCGGGGCAACTTACATTACTGCTTGAATAATAGTTGGGGAACCCGGGATAACGGAACAACGGTTTGGCTTACATGCCCTGAAAATTATAAAACGAGACCGAGATCTGAACCTTTCTGTTTCAATTGCTTAAAAATGGCAGATTTTGTAAAATATTTGTGAATGGAAAATATACCTCTTGATGATAGCAATACCAATACTAATCCACGGTTTCCTCTGAAATTTTATCTCTTTAGAAAGTGACTTCTGTAATACGACTGATTATTTTATTTCCAGGAAGATCAGATGATTTGTATATTCTAGTCCAGTGCTCATCTAGTTCCTGATACCGCAACTAATTTCGATCTGGACCAGGATAATTCCCTATTTTCTAATCTCAAGGAAATTCTACAGTAGGCTACATTCCCGGGGATGAGGAGATTATAAAAACTCACTGCTATAACAGTTAATTATACTAACCAAAACTGAGTTTAATAGGTTGATAATATACAGTATGTTCCCGAGCGTTTTGTGACATGGGTCTATTCATATGTGGGGTTGGTAGATGTGTATGTATGTATACTGGATCACTATGGATGTGTTCTACGTCTGTTGTGTTGTCTTGTTGTTGTTTTATGTGACGGTAATAATGCTTTTTATGATAGTAGTGTTGTAGTGTAAGTTTAGTTTAAAGTGTGGGAATAAATTTGTTTAATGTGGGGTTGGTAGATGTGTATGTATACTGTTTCACTATGGATGCGTTCTACGTCTGTTTTAAATTGTCAGAAAGAGACTACACGCAGAAGTGAGAGGTCGCATTGACAAAAATGTCCCACTAAGAGATATTTACACCAGTACTTGTAATGTTGGATTACGTCTGTATGAGTGTGTATTCATTCGTTCACCTAAAGTTTATTCAGTTTGACTTATGTAAAAAAAATTCGTTGCGGTGATTGTAACATGATATTATGTATAATATGTCGCAAATGGACCTATAATCTTCTCTCCCCGGGGTGTAACACTAGGATTAAATATCCATTGGATATTTATCCAATGGCAATATTAAATATCCATTGGATATTTATCCAATGGCAATATTAAATATCCATGGCATTATTGTGCGCTTGTTCACCGTGACCAACAGCGGTGAAATTAAACTTATTGGGCTTTCTCCAGGTCCTTCCAGGTTCGGTGCCTACAGGTCTGGGTTTTGGGTGTAGTCGATTTCCTTGTATTCTAGGTCGCCTATAGGTTTCAAGGGAAGACCGGGACTCCATATGGGTTCATGGGAAGTCATATTGACGTTGGTACTGTAGTCTGTTATTTTGACCATCCTTCGAGCAGCACAATATTTTCTATTGAATCGGCCCTTTTCACCAAAAAGGCTCCAAAGGAACAGATTTGAACAAAAATGCTAAGTCGTTGTTTTATGTTATAATTTTATCTATGATGAATAATTCCGTTAAATTTCTATCATTCTTGACAAAGTTATTGTCGAACAAAGAAAGTTGGTGTTATCTAAAATAACTATGAATGGGTTTGGATTTTTCTTTAAACTTTTAAATCCATTAATCTCAGAATGTATTATATCCACGAAAAAGTATAATTCTCGAACAATTCTTAATTAAATAGTTGAAATTTGGATAGAGATTCAAAATATGCTTGTCTCTAAGACTAGCGAAAGCAATTTTGGCTAAAAATGATTTGGGCCATTTTCGACCGAAAAACGGTACTTGTTCGGCTTTTTCGTCTATAAAATCAAAATGGCCCCCGCTAAATTTCAACCAAAATTGCTCAATAGCATTGGATGCAACCATAAATTGATCCGAATCACCAAAATTGAAGTCATAAAATAAAAATTGTTCAAGAAATAGTCCTTTTTGGAAAAAAAGAAAAAAAAGGGCTCTTTTAAGGCCGTTAAAGTGCCAATTTAGGGTCTTTTAAAAAAAATTGTATTGACCATTCCTTAACTCCTTATACGATGTTTGGTAGCACTAGATTCAATTTCCACTCAATTTAGGCTGCGGAATCATCACAATGAAAATGTCCTCCGGTGGAACGCGGTGTAGATAATTTGGATGATCAAGGTACAAAATATCCGGCTTATCTGCTGGTGCAAATAAGTAAGTACACGTTTTACAGCAGCTTGGTCTAGTAGCGACATACCAGGGCTTCCAATCAGGAAGCCCTGGTATCCTCAGGGAACCAAGGCGACTTAGGAAACAGAGTGTAAGGGTTTACTGTGGAAGATCAGTAAGATCACCCATGGTGATAAACAGAAATTCCTTGGCCTACAGTAGCGTGCCTAAAGGATTCTCATTCATAAGTACAATTTTCTAGTGTAATGTTTTTTGCCTGTGCCGATAGTCACTGCCGTTGGCATGGTCTCCCCTGTAAAGTTATAGAATAAGTTATGTTTTGAAATTATTATGTTGTCGAATTCAACAGGATTGAAACGCTTTAAATTCCCGAAGAAGCCAAGTCCCTTTTTATTACTGTGGTCGAAATTTCTGATTCCATATCCACGAACAAGGTTTCTTTGGATCTCTTTGTGTTGAAAGCCTTTCCAAATTATGACAGTAGGAGTAGCCAAATCCAATTGAAGCGCCCACATATTAAAAGTTAGACAGTACAATGACGTCCAGCTCTATTTTAGCTTTATTTAGCATAAATACGACATGCCTACGACATGCCCAGGGGCCGCATTCTTAGTTGTCACTAGCCACAGGTATTGCAGTGAGTCACAATAGACAACACAAACTTTGCACTAAAATTGGATTAAATTTAGTATTATGTTATCTCTAGTTTGACTTCCTGTGCCTAGTGGGCCACATACGGCCACATGGAATAAATATATATTCGAATTTGTGGGGCGAGCCACGCATTAAAGGCGAGCCTTAGCGCGCAATTATAATTAGTAAATAAGGCAAAATTTCATGTTTGTCTGAATGTCTGTCCGTCTGTAATGAAAAATTAATTCGTAAATAACTTTTCAAGATTTTAACCATTTTCAACCAAATTTTGTATGGGCATAATGGAGAAAAAGTTCTAATATTTTTGAAAGTTACGGGCAAATACCTCTCGAACTATTGACTCCAGATCAAATCTAACTTGTTGCGAACTTGCTAAAGTTCGCGTGCAGCGCGACGCCCCACGAACGTGTTTCATTACAAACAGAAACAAATTCGAATTTGTTTCATTTCAACTATATAAACAAATTAAATTGGACGTAAACGTAAAACAAACAGAAGTTTACGGATTGTTTGTGGACTGGTTTACGGACTGTTTGTGGACTGGTTTACGGACTGTTTGTGGACTGGTTTACGGACTGTTTGTGGACTGGTTTACGGACTGTTTGTGGACTGGTTTACGGACTGTTTGTGGACTGGTTTACGGACTGTTTGTGGACTGGTTTACGGACTGTTTGTGGACTGGTTTACGGACTGTTTGTGGACTGGTTTACGGATTGTTTGTGGACTGGTTTACGGACTGTTTGTGGACTGGTTTACGGACTGTTTGTGGACTGGTTTACGGACTGTTTGTGGACTGGTTTACGGACTGTTTGTGGACTGGTTTACGGACTGTTTGTGGACTGGTTTACGGACTGTTTGTGGACTGGTTTACGGACTGTTTGTGGACTGGTTTACGGACTGTTTGTGGACTGGTTTACGGACTGTTTGTGGACTGGTTTACGGACTGTTTGTGGACTGGTTTACGGATTGTTTGTGGACTGGTTTACGGACTGTTTGTGGACTGGTTTACGGATTGTTTGTGGACTGGTTTACGGACTGTTTGTGGACTGGTTTACGGACTGTTTGTGGACTGGTTTACGGACTGTTTGTGGACTGGTTTACGGACTGTTTGTGGACTGGTTTACGGACTGTTTGTGGACTGGTTTACGGACTGTTTGTGGACTGGTTTACGGATTGTTTGTGGACTGGTTTACGGATTGTTTGTGGACTGGTTTACGGACTGTTTGTGGACTGGTTTACGGACTGTTTGTGGACTGGTTTACGGATTGTTTGTGGACTGGTTTACGGACTGTTTGTGGACTGGTTTACGGACTGTTTGTGGACTGGTTTACGGACTGTTTGTGGACTGGTTTACGGACTGTTTGTGGTTGTGGACTGGTTTACGGACTGTTTGTGGACTGGTTTACGGACTGTTTGTGGACTGGTTTACGGACTGTTTGTGGACTGGTTTACGGACTGTTTGTGGACTGGTTTACGGACTGTTTGTGGACTGGTTTACGGACTGTTTGTGGACTGGTTTACGGACTGTTTGTGGACTGGTTTACGGACTGTTTGTGGACTGGTTTACGGACTGTTTGTGGACTGGTTTACGGACTGTTTGTGGACTGGTTTACGGACTGTTTGTGGACTGGTTTACGGACTGTTTGTGGACTGGTTTACGGACTGTTTGTGGACTGGTTTACGGACTGTTTGTGGACTGGTTTACGGATTGTTTGTGGACTGGTTTACGGACTGTTTGTGGACTGGTTTACGGACTGTTTGTGGACTGGTTTACGGACTGTTTGTGGACTGGTTTACGGACTGTTTGTGGACTGGTTTACGGACTGTTTGTGGACTGGTTTACGGACTGTTTGTGGACTGGTTTACGGACTGTTTGTGGACTGGTTTACGGACTGTTTGTGGACTGGTTTACGGACTGTTTGTGGACTGGTTTACGGACTGTTTGTGGACTGGTTTACGGACTGTTTGTGGACTGGTTTACGGACTGTTTGTGGACTGGTTTACGGACTGTTTGTGGACTGGTTTACGGACTGTTTGTGGACTGGTTTACGGACTGTTTGTGGACTGGTTTACGGACTGTTTGTGGACTGGTTTACGGACTGTTTGTGGACTGGTTTACGGACTGTTTGTGGACTGGTTTACGGACTGTTTGTGGACTGGTTTACGGACTGTTTGTGGACTGGTTTACGGACTGTTTGTGGACTGGTTTACGGACTGTTTGTGGACTGGTTTACGGACTGTTTGTGGACTGGTTTACGGACTGTTTGTGGACTGGTTTACGGACTGTTTGTGGACTGGTTTACGGACTGTTTGTGGACTGGTTTACGGACTGTTTGTGGACTGGTTTACGGACTGTTTGTGGACTGGTTTACGGACTGTTTGTGGACTGGTTTACGGACTGTTTGTGGACTGGTTTACGGACTGTTTGTGGACTGGTTTACGGACTGTTTGTGGACTGGTTTACGGACTGTTTGTGGACTGGTTTACGGACTGTTTGTGGACTGGTTTACGGACTGTTTGTGGACTGGTTTACGGACTGTTTGTGGACTGGTTTACGGACTGTTTGTGGACTGGTTTACGGACTGTTTGTGGACTGGTTTACGGACTGTTTGTGGACTGGTTTACGGACTGTTTGTGGACTGGTTTACGGACTGTTTGTGGACTGGTTTACGGACTGTTTGTGGACTGGTTTACGGACTGTTTGTGGACTGGTTTACGGACTGTTTGTGGACTGGTTTACGGACTGTTTGTGGACTGGTTTACGGACTGTTTGTGGACTGGTTTACGGACTGTTTGTGGACTGGTTTACGGACTGTTTGTGGACTGGTTTACGGACTGTTTGTGGACTGGTTTACGGACTGTTTGTGGACTGGTTTACGGACTGTTTGTGGACTGGTTTACGGACTGTTTGTGGACTGGTTTACGGACTGTTTGTGGACTGGTTTACGGACTGTTTGTGGACTGGTTTACGGACTGTTTGTGGACTGGTTTACGGACTGTTTGTGGACTGGTTTACGGACTGTTTGTGGACTGGTTTACGGACTGTTTGTGGACTGGTTTACGGACTGTTTGTGGACTGGTTTACGGACTGTTTGTGGACTGGTTTACGGACTGTTTGTGGACTGGTTTACGGACTGTTTGTGGACTGGTTTACGGACTGTTTGTGGACTGGTTTACGGACTGTTTGTGGACTGGTTTACGGACTGTTTGTGGACTGGTTTACGGACTGTTTGTGGACTGGTTTACGGACTGTTTGTGGACTGGTTTACGGACTGTTTGTGGACTGGTTTACGGACTGTTTGTGGACTGGTTTACGGACTGTTTGTGGACTGGTTTACGGACTGTTTGTGGACTGGTTTACGGACTGTTTGTGGACTGGTTTACGGACTGTTTGTGGACTGGTTTACGGACTGTTTGTGGACTGGTTTACGGACTGTTTGTGGACTGGTTTACGGACTGTTTGTGGACTGGTTTACGGACTGTTTGTGGACTGGTTTACGGACTGTTTGTGGACTGGTTTACGGACTGTTTGTGGACTGGTTTACGGACTGTTTGTGGACTGGTTTACGGACTGTTTGTGGACTGGTTTACGGACTGTTTGTGGACTGGTTTACGGACTGTTTGTGGACTGGTTTACGGACTGTTTGTGGACTGGTTTACGGACTGTTTGTGGACTGGTTTACGGATTGTTTGTGGACTGGTTTACGGACTGTTTGTGGACTGGTTTACGGACTGTTTGTGGACTGGTTTACGGACTGTTTGTGGACTGGTTTACGGACTGTTTGTGGACTGGTTTACGGACTGTTTGTGGACTGGTTTACGGACTGTTTGTGGACTGGTTTACGGACTGTTTGTGGACTGGTTTACGGACTGTTTGTGGACTGGTTTACGGACTGTTTGTGGACTGGTTTACGGACTGTTTGTGGACTGGTTTACGGACTGTTTGTGGACTGGTTTACGGACTGTTTGTGGACTGGTTTACGGACTGTTTGTGGACTGGTTTACGGACTGTTTGTGGACTGGTTTACGGACTGTTTGTGGACTGGTTTACGGACTGTTTGTGGACTGGTTTACGGACTGTTTGTGGACTGGTTTACGGACTGTTTGTGGACTGGTTTACGGACTGTTTGTGGACTGGTTTACGGACTGTTTGTGGACTGGTTTACGGACTGTTTGTGGACTGGTTTACGGACTGTTTGTGGACTGGTTTACGGACTGTTTGTGGACTGGTTTACGGACTGTTTGTGGACTGGTTTACGGACTGTTTGTGGACTGGTTTACGGACTGTTTGTGGACTGGTTTACGGACTGTTTGTGGACTGGTTTACGGACTGTTTGTGGACTGGTTTACGGACTGTTTGTGGACTGGTTTACGGACTGTTTGTGGACTGGTTTACGGACTGTTTGTGGACTGGTTTACGGACTGTTTGTGGACTGGTTTACGGACTGTTTGTGGACTGGTTTACGGACTGTTTGTGGACTGGTTTACGGACTGTTTGTGGACTGGTTTACGGACTGTTTGTGGACTGGTTTACGGACTGTTTGTGGACTGGTTTACGGACTGTTTGTGGACTGGTTTACGGACTGTTTGTGGACTGGTTTACGGACTGTTTGTGGACTGGTTTACGGACTGTTTGTGGACTGGTTTACGGACTGTTTGTGGACTGGTTTACGGACTGTTTGTGGACTGGTTTACGGACTGTTTGTGGACTGGTTTACGGACTGTTTGTGGACTGGTTTACGGACTGTTTGTGGACTGGTTTACGGACTGTTTGTGGACTGGTTTACGGACTGTTTGTGGACTGGTTTACGGACTGTTTGTGGACTGGTTTACGGACTGTTTGTGGACTGGTTTACGGACTGTTTGTGGACTGGTTTACGGACTGTTTGTGGACTGGTTTACGGACTGTTTGTGGACTGGTTTACGGACTGTTTGTGGACTGGTTTACGGACTGTTTGTGGACTGGTTTACGGACTGTTTGTGGACTGGTTTACGGACTGTTTGTGGACTGGTTTACGGACTGTTTGTGGACTGGTTTACGGACTGTTTGTGGACTGGTTTACGGACTGTTTGTGGACTGGTTTACGGACTGTTTGTGGACTGGTTTACGGACTGTTTGTGGACTGGTTTACGGACTGTTTGTGGACTGGTTTACGGACTGTTTGTGGACTGGTTTACGGACTGTTTGTGGACTGGTTTACGGACTGTTTGTGGACTGGTTTACGGACTGTTTGTGGACTGGTTTACGGACTGTTTGTGGACTGGTTTACGGACTGTTTGTGGACTGGTTTACGGACTGTTTGTGGACTGGTTTACGGACTGTTTGTGGACTGGTTTACGGACTGTTTGTGGACTGGTTTACGGACTGTTTGTGGACTGGTTTACGGACTGTTTGTGGACTGGTTTACGGACTGTTTGTGGACTGGTTTACGGACTGTTTGTGGACTGGTTTACGGACTGTTTGTGGACTGGTTTACGGACTGTTTGTGGACTGGTTTACGGACTGTTTGTGGACTGGTTTACGGACTGTTTGTGGACTGGTTTACGGACTGTTTGTGGACTGGTTTACGGACTGTTTGTGGACTGGTTTACGGACTGTTTGTGGACTGGTTTACGGACTGTTTGTGGACTGGTTTACGGACTGTTTGTGGACTGGTTTACGGACTGTTTGTGGAC
This sequence comes from Nemertoderma westbladi, assembly GCA_032718475.1. NCBI lineage: Eukaryota > Metazoa > Xenacoelomorpha > Nemertodermatida > Nemertodermatidae > Nemertoderma > Nemertoderma westbladi. The sequence goes on from JAUCBJ010003948.1 coordinate 53,610, forward strand.
TGGTTTACGGACTGTTTGTGGACTGGTTTACGGACTGTTTGTGGACTGGTTTACGGACTGTTTGTGGACTGGTTTACGGACTGTTTGTGGACTGGTTTACGGACTGTTTGTGGACTGGTTTACGGACTGTTTGTGGACTGGTTTACGGACTGTTTGTGGACTGGTTTACGGACTGTTTGTGGACTGGTTTACGGACTGTTTGTGGACTGGTTTACGGACTGTTTGTGGACTGGTTTACGGACTGTTTGTGGACTGGTTTACGGACTGTTTGTGGACTGGTTTACGGACTGTTTGTGGACTGGTTTACGGACTGTTTGTGGACTGGTTTACGGACTGTTTGTGGACTGGTTTACGGACTGTTTGTGGACTGGTTTACGGACTGTTTGTGGACTGGTTTACGGACTGTTTGTGGACTGGTTTACGGACTGTTTGTGGACTGGTTTACGGACTGTTTGTGGACTGGTTTACGGACTGTTTGTGGACTGGTTTACGGACTGTTTGTGGACTGGTTTACGGACTGTTTGTGGACTGGTTTACGGACTGTTTGTGGACTGGTTTACGGACTGTTTGTGGACTGGTTTACGGACTGTTTGTGGACTGGTTTACGGACTGTTTGTGGACTGGTTTACGGACTGTTTGTGGACTGGTTTACGGACTGTTTGTGGACTGGTTTACGGACTGTTTGTGGACTGGTTTACGGACTGTTTGTGGACTGGTTTACGGACTGTTTGTGGACTGGTTTACGGACTGTTTGTGGACTGGTTTACGGACTGTTTGTGGACTGGTTTACGGACTGTTTGTGGACTGGTTTACGGACTGTTTGTGGACTGGTTTACGGACTGTTTGTGGACTGGTTTACGGACTGTTTGTGGACTGGTTTACGGACTGTTTGTGGACTGGTTTACGGACTGTTTGTGGACTGGTTTACGGACTGTTTGTGGACTGGTTTACGGACTGTTTGTGGACTGGTTTACGGACTGTTTGTGGACTGGTTTACGGACTGTTTGTGGACTGGTTTACGGACTGTTTGTGGACTGGTTTACGGACTGTTTGTGGACTGGTTTACGGACTGTTTGTGGACTGGTTTACGGACTGTTTGTGGACTGGTTTACGGACTGTTTGTGGACTGGTTTACGGACTGTTTGTGGACTGGTTTACGGACTGTTTGTGGACTGGTTTACGGACTGTTTGTGGACTGGTTTACGGACTGTTTGTGGACTGGTTTACGGACTGTTTGTGGACTGGTTTACGGACTGTTTGTGGACTGGTTTACGGACTGTTTGTGGACTGGTTTACGGACTGTTTGTGGACTGGTTTACGGACTGTTTGTGGACTGGTTTACGGACTGTTTGTGGACTGGTTTACGGACTGTTTGTGGACTGGTTTACGGACTGTTTGTGGACTGGTTTACGGACTGTTTGTGGACTGGTTTACGGACTGTTTGTGGACTGGTTTACGGACTGTTTGTGGACTGGTTTACGGACTGTTTGTGGACTGGTTTACGGACTGTTTGTGGACTGGTTTACGGACTGTTTGTGGACTGGTTTACGGACTGTTTGTGGACTGGTTTACGGACTGTTTGTGGACTGGTTTACGGACTGTTTGTGGACTGGTTTACGGACTGTTTGTGGACTGGTTTACGGACTGTTTGTGGACTGGTTTACGGACTGTTTGTGGACTGGTTTACGGACTGTTTGTGGACTGGTTTACGGACTGTTTGTGGACTGGTTTACGGACTGTTTGTGGACTGGTTTACGGACTGTTTGTGGACTGGTTTACGGACTGTTTGTGGACTGGTTTACGGACTGTTTGTGGACTGGTTTACGGACTGTTTGTGGACTGGTTTACGGACTGTTTGTGGACTGGTTTACGGACTGTTTGTGGACTGGTTTACGGACTGTTTGTGGACTGGTTTACGGACTGTTTGTGGACTGGTTTACGGACTGTTTGTGGACTGGTTTACGGACTGTTTGTGGACTGGTTTACGGACTGTTTGTGGACTGGTTTACGGACTGTTTGTGGACTGGTTTACGGACTGTTTGTGGACTGGTTTACGGACTGTTTGTGGACTGGTTTACGGACTGTTTGTGGACTGGTTTACGGACTGTTTGTGGACTGGTTTACGGACTGTTTGTGGACTGGTTTACGGACTGTTTGTGGACTGGTTTACGGACTGTTTGTGGACTGGTTTACGGACTGTTTGTGGACTGGTTTACGGACTGTTTGTGGACTGGTTTACGGACTGTTTGTGGACTGGTTTACGGACTGTTTGTGGACTGGTTTACGGACTGTTTGTGGACTGGTTTACGGACTGTTTGTGGACTGGTTTACGGACTGTTTGTGGACTGGTTTACGGACTGTTTGTGGACTGGTTTACGGACTGTTTGTGGACTGGTTTACGGACTGTTTGTGGACTGGTTTACGGACTGTTTGTGGACTGGTTTACGGACTGTTTGTGGACTGGTTTACGGACTGTTTGTGGACTGGTTTACGGACTGTTTGTGGACTGGTTTACGGACTGTTTGTGGACTGGTTTACGGACTGTTTGTGGACTGGTTTACGGACTGTTTGTGGACTGGTTTACGGACTGTTTGTGGACTGGTTTACGGACTGTTTGTGGACTGGTTTACGGACTGTTTGTGGACTGGTTTACGGACTGTTTGTGGACTGGTTTACGGACTGTTTGTGGACTGGTTTACGGACTGTTTGTGGACTGGTTTACGGACTGTTTGTGGACTGGTTTACGGACTGTTTGTGGACTGGTTTACGGACTGTTTGTGGACTGGTTTACGGACTGTTTGTGGACTGGTTTACGGACTGTTTGTGGACTGGTTTACGGACTGTTTGTGGACTGGTTTACGGACTGTTTGTGGACTGGTTTACGGACTGTTTGTGGACTGGTTTACGGACTGTTTGTGGACTGGTTTACGGACTGTTTGTGGACTGGTTTACGGACTGTTTGTGGACTGGTTTACGGACTGTTTGTGGACTGGTTTACGGACT
>JAUCBJ010003949.1:0-64041 GCA_032718475.1 Nemertoderma westbladi
GAAGACATATAGATTTGGCGGGTTAAACTGCCAAAGGTCTTAAAAGCGCGAACAGTAACAGTTATAGCTTCTTGATTGCGGCGTAAGCAATCAAGTTGATAGTACCGGTCGACCGGTAACCAGTAGGCCTGACTGCCTGATCATCCGGACCGGTACTTACTTACAGTACAGGTACAGCAGTACTATTTCGATTGTGATATTGTATATTGTAGGCTGCTAGGGGATTAGGGATTGATCACCCCTTATTCCTTTGCATGGTTTACTTATTTCTGTCAGTTTTATTTACTAGTAGGCTAATATTGAGCAAAAGACGTGTAAACCTGCTCAGATTGTACAGATAATTTGTAGGCTGGACTGTTGTCTGACTGTTGATAGGTCTGAACGGATTGCAGTGCATGTAGAGTGTATGTCCGATAAAGTGCCGGTTAGAAATGTAGGGGCAGCCAGAGCTGTAAGGTAAATCCCCCACCGAAAGAATAAGTCGTACTACTAGGTTAGAACGCATACTAACTAACCATTTCGGAGTCTGCATGTCCTGTAGTTTATTTAGGCTTAATAGTAGTCTGCCAGCGTTTGGTCTGTACTTTGTTTGTGTAGTCTGTACGGGTAGCGTATAATTTTATTTAGATAATTTGTAGGCTGGATAGTTGTCTGACTGTTGTTGGGTTTGAGGAAATTTCGGTGTGTGTAGAGCATCTGTCCGATAAAGTGTTGGGAACGTAGGGGCTTCAAGTGCTGTGAGGTAAACCCCCTGTGAAGGAATAAGTCGTACTACTAGGTTAGAACGCATACTAACTAATCATTTCGGAGTCTGCATATACCGTAGTTTGTTTAGGCTTGATAGTAGTCTGTCAGTATTTGGTCTGCATTTTGTTTGAGTAGTTTGTACGCGTAGCGTAATATTTATTATTCAGAGTTTATGCGATTATTCGCAACATTCATATCCCCAAGTTTATTCCTACAGTAATTGTGTTTGTTATACATACCGTTATAGTTAAACTAACCCCGGTACTACATCAGGGCTGCTCGGCGTAGGTAAAGACTGGAGATTTTGTGCTTTGGTCACTCCGGCAGATACCGTGGTTCTTTTAGCTGTTCAAGTATTTTTAACTACTGATTATTTGTTGTACAAGTACTTGTACCTAATTTAGGGTTTAGTGTACAGTGCTTTCCGAAAGCAATTAGTGTGTAGGCAGTATATTTGTGTTGTAAAGTGGTTAATAGGCACGTTGGTTCTGGTAGACCGCGGTAATTAATCTCTAGGTAGGAACACTCCGTGATACATAACGTAGTACCTATAGCGATACGGTTATAGGTCGTCAGGCGGTGGTATTTTCCTATCTGGACAACGCAGTATATTTACTACTACTTATTATTTTCAAATACCGTAGTAACCTGTCCGTCGTAATAACCAGATATTCTAACCCTTTGTTAGGCTGGTTTGTAGATTCCCTGTAAAATTACCCTAAAAATTCGTATTTGTGTATTTGTAATTTTTGTGTTTATTTAGAGATTGTAATCTCACCCAGATTGTACGTAATTTGTAGTAATAAGTAACTTAGGTAAATTAGAATTATTTGTTTTAGTGTCCAATAATTAGCACTTCACTGAGAGCGCACAGCTTTTGTGTAGTGATTAATTCCCAGAAATAATAACATCTATTTCAATATTGTAACAAAACCCCTCATACGGGTACATATAAATCCACTAAATCTATTAATAAAATAGTAGGCCTGTTATACAACACTTAGGTCTTAATATCAGTTGGACTGCTGCTCAAATAACGGTAATAAAGTAAGTAAAGTAACCAAGTAACCCCTAACATTCAGAAATTCAATTATTTTTAAAATAATTGACATACCGGTATTTACAATAGGCTTATTATATTTATTCTATAAATTTACTGATTTAGGCTGAAATCATACCGGTATTCTGTAATTAATTCTAGTCTGTAATAATTATACTTATATATACTATAAGTGTCAGCTGTATACCGGTATTCACGATAGGCCTATTATATATTTATATATAGTTGTGCTAAAATTATATACCGGTACTCTGTGACAAATCTAGTCTGTAATAATACTTATATATATACTATAAGCATACCGGTATTCTAATATATTATATATATATCACGCTACACTGAGTAGCAGTATCGGTAATTAATTATTAGGCTAACAGTGATACTGAATTACTAGACTTACTTTAGCTGTATTTATAGCCGTAGGCATTCAACTGTGTAAACAAACATGTCTGACACAAAACGGGCACTGTCAGATAGTCTTTTGGAAGGTGTTAGAATGAGTCTTAGACTTGGACAGGGTCTTGAAAGGAAGATGGCAGAGGCAATGGCAACAGCAGAAGCGGAAAGAAAGGCGGCAGAGACAATGGCAACAGCAGAAGCGGAAAGAAAGGCGGCAGAGGCAATGGCAACAGTAGAAGCGGAAAGAAAGATAGAGACACCTGTACTCCCAGAACCTGCCTATAAATTCCCTTTGTACAGTACTAAACTACCTGTGCCCAGTAGGACTGTTCCCGAGTCCGAACCCATCCTGGACGCCGAGCGAGATATTAAGAATTTATCGCCCGTCGTCTCTCGCTTGCCCGCTACTACGTTGGCGACTCCCGCTTCGGCGGTCGAGTGGGTAGCTGAGGGACGACGGGAGATGGGTCTCCTGCTCGAGCAGCTGAGGGAAAACTGTTTGTGCTCCTCTCAGCAGGTCCGGGAAATGGAAGAGACTGTTCAGCAGCTCAAGGGAACAGTCAGGGAAAGTACGTTAGAGTTGCAAAAGGTGCAGCAAAGTATCGCGTTAGAACGCGATAAATTAGTCAATTTACAAAAGGGTATACCACCACCCCCTGTAACAATGTGTCAACCCGTTAGGTCTGAAGTATCTCATGCGCAAGGTGTGGAGCATACACGCATCTATCTACGCAGAAAACACCGGAAAACAAGGTAAGTGAGAAACCCGTCTCTAGGAGAAAGGTAACACCAGTGTGTTATACAGACGACGGCGAAAGCCAGACTGCTCAAGGAGAGGATAGCGGGAAAGACACTGAAAGATCTTACTATGACAACAAAGCGACTAAGGACGTAAGTAAATTCAAGTCTCGAACCAATGACAGGAGAGAACAGGTAAGAAAAACTCCTCCTACGTCTCCCAAGAGAATTCAGGTGAGAAAGCCCGAGGAAAGAACGAGCGTGCACCACACAGCACATGTTAAAGTAAGTAACATCAAGCCCAAATGTGTGTTGTGCGACGGGCCCCACCGTTTGAATATGTGTGATAAATTCCTAAAGAAATCATTAAAGGATAGACGTGAAGTCATGTGGGATAAGCGGTTGTGTTATAATTGCCTCAGACGAGGACACCAACGGCGAACCTGTTACTCCGACGCAAGGTGTGCGAAGTGCGGCGCGAAACATCATATTTTGTTGCACACCGAATTCGAAAGAAACAGCCCGAGTCAGGTAAGTGAGTCCAAACTACATGTCCAATTCAGTGATGTGAACGACACTGACCAAAGTTCTGAGATGGAAGGATTCTATACGGACGAATTCTCAGACGAAAACGAATCCTGTTACTTAATAAATACCGCAGTGTATCGAGCACTTACGCATGAGAAGGAAACCGACAGTGAGCTCCCCCTAACTACTTCTGACAGACAACCATCTTGGAAAGCGCCACCTTCCAATGTAGGAATCCGAGAATTTCCTGTAGTCCAGGTAAGGGTCCACGGACCTAAAAGGAGTTATGTAGTGAACGCCCTCCTTGACTCCGGTAGTACAGGAACATTCATCGACAAAGAACTAGCCTAAGACATCTTTGCTGGACAACCCAAGTTCCGAACTAAGCTAAACATGTCAGGAATTATGCAGGATTGGAAATCTACAGTAATCGCGGATTATTATGTAGGTGCGTTGTCCACCCCCCAGGATGAACTAGGAGAACACAGCATAAGGTCAGTAAAAATGGTAGCGATAAAGAACTTCGCGACCAGCCAAGAGGAACCTTATAACTGGGATGAGGACGATTTCACCCAGCAGCTTGAAATACCTAGATTCAACACCGATTACCCTGGAGTCCAAATACTCATTGGTCAAAATGCGCATGAAGCGCTCGAGACATTGGAGAAACGGCCTGCTCAACCGCAACCACTACAAGTCTATGCGGGAAGAACTAGAGTAGGTTGGTACTTTACTGGCCCTTCTCGTAGAACTCTTATAGAAAGATTACCAAAAGAACAGGTATATCAATTAAGTGAACGGGAAGTGGAGAGCAGTGAAGTTGACGACCCAACTGAGGGAACACCATACTCCTCAGATAATGACGACATCAACTCCAATGTAGATCAATGGAGACATTGCCCCGAGACGATCAATCTAGCCGACATCGCCTCCAGAGGAGCAACTCCTCAAGAACTGACAGATACTCCAGACTGGTTAGGTGGACCCGACTTCCTAAGTAAAGAAGATGAATGGCCTCCTCAGCTTATCCCGGTGAAGATTAGACAGGCCAAGGGAGCGGAGAAAGTAACACAACCACATCGCCCAGCTGGTCGTTTATGTTTACCGGAAAGAGACCGAAAACTGTCCGGAAACTATGGAAGGCAAGATACTCTTCCCACGACCACCTCCCTAATCCAACAAATATCTAGGGACTCCATAACGTAACAACATACGGAGTGGGTGTGTGACTATATTATTTTATATTTATTTTTATTATTTTATATTTATGTATGTATTATTATGTAATTTTATTATAATCGTTTTATTTAATTTTGTAGCATGTTATTTTAGCGATTATTTAGTAGATTAGTGCAATATATTCGCATTTATTACGTAATTACTTATATTATATATTTAGTGCGACGGCGAGAAACAATTCTTTTTCTCTTTCCTTACTGTCCGTATTACATTATAAATACGTAACTACAGTAAGATGAAATCTCCGTACTTATTGAAGTACAATAAAGCCACTACTATATTCAAGTATTATTGGTAGGCAGAGTATTAGGAATGCAAAGTTCAGATCCTCGTGTCTCGGCTAAACCAAGCTCTGGATAGACCTTGGAAACGACTTGCCTCTTCACACTGACATTGCTTCGTGCAATATTGCTCTCATACCGTATATTAAATAATACATATAGTAGCGTGATGTCCCTTTAACAGTAGCGTAAAACGCAAAATAAATCTGTTAAACCCTTTGACCATCTGCAATTCTAGTCGATTAAGATATCGCGGCACCCACCGATATACTTGAAAGACAAAATTCTAGAATTAGTGGTTAACGTCCCCAGACAAGTTCTGGAATAAACTGGTGCCCATCCTAAATATTAATTATTAATATTTACAAAATCTGTCAAATTTTAGATCCTTTAACATTCTAGTCGATTAAGATATCGTAGCACTTACCGATACTCTTAAAAAGACAAAATTCCTAGAATCAAGGATCCCAGTCCCCAGACACGTTCTGGAATAAAATTACGTCTATTTAACATTAAATAATAAAATTTACGGGAATAAATTTAAATTCATATATTTCAATGACTTTAATAAATTGTCATTTTGTACAATTTATAACATTCCCAAAATTCCATTAATTAATAGATCATGGGAGCGGAGATTCACTCTATTAAGTGTATTTGTGTGCGAGAATCTCCAATATATAGTCAATAGCCGATAAAATTCATAAAATCATATATAGAGAGGATATTGACAATTAAAGAATTACTATTAAATAGCATCCCAGATCTGTATGCATGGGAATTACCCTAATTCTACCGCTAGCTTTCCATAATGTCACCATGGCAACAACCACGCTAGAATTAGAAGCGAGTTAACAGAACAATAAAAAGCTTGCTCATTGAATAGCATACGGAATAAATAGCACACCGCTAGTATCCAAGGATACATAATAACAACGTGACATTCTGGAAGGCACTTGACTAACGGACAAATGACTCGAATGTGTGATAGAATGTGTACCATTTGTGACAGTTACGTGGAATTTGTGCGTTTGTAGGTGAATGTCACTACTAAGGTGTGTTTACAGTAGCGAGTCGCAATTGTGAAAGTAACCCTAACTCTCCAGTAAGAACCTGAAGTATATCTAAGCCTTTGGGACGGACGGTGGAGTGACTTGTGCTGGTTGTTGTAGTCGTTGTGCAGCTACGACGTTGGCGATAGGCACCTCGACGAAAGTACACCAGCGCTGAGGATCTCGCACTGTCCGGGGGCAGAGAGGGGTAGGCAGCGACGCCCGCTCGCCTAAATATAAACTCATTATAATATGGATAAACTTATATAGCAGATATGATTGAGTTGATAGAAGATGATCTTGGTATCAGGGAGCGATATACTCTACCTTTACAAGCGTTTGTTGATAGCTTGATACGCGGCGACGCTGGTCCAACTACTACGGAGGGCGATGGTCGTTATATCTAACTGCCAATGTCCCGGGAGCAACTTGAGCGTGGGTTGGACTGTAGAAAATTCACCGCTCGCTATACGCATCGTAATGGTACGTATATGGACTTCTTAACTACTGGTCATCCTATCGACCTACACGATACGAACGATATAGACCCCAAAAGGGAAATGGTTTTATTTAAATATCATACCCAGCGGAAGCGGAACGATAAAATGAGACTCGAACACGAAAATTCTATTCGAAACCGACTCGAAAGTGCAGATGTCGAAGAGCCGGATAAACGCAGCGACTTCACCAAAATATCTGGAATTCTTGAGAGAAGCCTATCTTGATATTACCAGTCAACAGAATCTAGAAACTCGATATCCTCAAGGTATACATCATGACCGCATGGTAGAACTCAAACAGCTCTATTCCACTATGATGTATCTTACCGTCGATCGACCGCTACCTGTTGTACCGGATAGCTTCGAACGGATGGAGGAATATTGTAAGCTGGAGAAAGATCACTCGCGTTTCCCCTATAAGACGTGCGTCTTTGGTATTATTGAGATGAATGCCCTAGACCCAACCAACAAACGGAAAGATATAAACATCCGCGGAGACGTTGCGCTAAACACGGTTTTACTCGCTATACTTACGGGAGTTTCGAGCGAAACTTGTTCGATGTATCACCTACGCTCGCTCGGCTCAAACGATCCTTAAATAAACCTATGATCAGAGTTCCGGAATACTCGATCAGACCTCCTCATTCCCTAGTGAGACCTCAAGCTCTTGATCTTAATAGTATGACGGATCCTCCTGAACTGTATTCATTGTTTAAAGATCTAGTGTTACCCGAGCAATTAGTCGGTGGCACTCCGGTTGTGGGCTCCCTAAATATCCGCCCATCTTACCTGGCCGGATTGGGGCACGGACACCTGATATCGCCATTCAACCGTATAATCGTAATCGTCCCCATTTAACACGATACAACCGTCATCAAGGTGGAGGAGAGCGTTGTACGAAACGAGTTAAACGCTATTCTACAAAGATCAGAAAAGAAACCTACGTTTGTTCAGATAAACTTAAATTATAACGGCAAGTCCAAGCGGTAAACGGATTGGCTTTATCCCAGTTCGATTGGGAAATCCAGAATCTCTAAGACGATATTGAGCTTGGATGACCCTATTCTCGGCGAGAGTTTGGACGAACGTATCCAACGATGAGCGGAGGAAAATCAGCTTGAGGAGAAGCATGTCGAAACGGCGGATACCCCGACCATAATCCTACACCTTATGATGCAATCACATTGCACCCTTCACCCAGGAGTTATGGCCCTCCTAGTAAAGTGGCTCCCCCCAAAGCGAAAAGGACTCTTGCTAGCTTTAAAAAACTGCGTAAACGCCGTCCACGCAAGACAGACTAACTGTTTAGGGTATTTTTATATTTTAGAAACTGTGATTTTTTATATTTTATAGAATTAAATCCCATTTTCTGGGAGCGGTGTAAAAGCTTTTGCGGGATATAACTGGCCCTTTTGCTTCGCAATCCAGTTTCCCTTAATGCGCTCAAATACTCTAAAGAAAAACTCCCTAACTCAAAGGATGAAAGCTACCGGCTGATTGGCTGATTTGCCTAGCGACGGCCTCTTTGTTGGGTTCGATCAACCAACCAGAGCAAGGTCAACCAAGCAGAGCGATTCAGCCTTATGTTGGCTAAATCAATGTAATTGGCTGCAAAGGCTAGGGTGGTTTGGCATTTTAGACGATTTGGAACCTGTGGAATATGGAACTCTGCCAATGAGAGCTTTTCCTTTCTGTGTTGAAATCTACCTGCAGCAGCTCACAGGGTTCAGTGTGTTGGTTTTCCTGATGCCATGAACATCGGCCATGGAATTATTCTGAATTATTCCAACATTAGAACGTCTTTAATTATAAGATCACATAACTGTTACCGGTACATGACCAGCACTGGACAGCGTGAGGACCGGTACGGTACCTGCTGCTGTATTGCACATTATTTACTGCTATTTGCTGTTTGTTATTAAATGTATCATTCGTTTGCATATTGTTATTTGGAGAATAACTATAAACGATCAGAAACCCCGATCTTCTTGATACACTAAGGTTAGAGAGACCGGCTACATATAGCAATTGCGGCTTATATTATCGTGGTTTGTAGTGTGTAGTGAATTGAATGCTATTTTATAGGCCCTACAAATGCCGGTTGCTATTCTCTTTATATATGATTAAAATCAGTGACTATCGGCAATTCAGTGTGCAGCGGTGTGCAATAGTCTGTATGTGCTTGTCCGCGTAACAAAGCATCTCCTAAAGAATGCGTCTTATGTGTAACTTATAATCCATTCGTTGTGTTTAGTGTAAGCCATAGCTCTGTTTATATAGATAGAGCGCCACGTCCTAAAGGAACTGCTAATATTTCCCGAAAGTGAATAATATTTGTCAGAGATTATATATTAACGATCAATCGAATAGTACGGTAGGCCTGCACCGCAATCAAATTAAAGCATCCGAATCCAGTCTCCCGGGTATATCCAGCGGGTGAATGGTCGCGCATAGACTGGCTTCGGCTAATGTTGGATTTATTTGTGTCAAATACTTGTCATAGGCTAAAGTCGATTTATAACCTAGAAGACATATAGATTTGGCGGGTTAAACTGCCAAAGGTCTTAAAAGCGCGAACACCCAGATACACGTTTCGGAGCACCTAACCGCCCACCGAGCCTCTCTACTACGCGAACTCGTTTCTCTAAAGAAATCCAAGGATCTACACTCTGCTTTCAGTTATAACGGGGCGATCTTGGCCAAGGTCTCTGCGACGGATAAAGTTTTTACCATAACATCCGCTGGAGATATAAAATCACTTCTCAAGAAATAGGCATAGTCAGTCAGGATAAAATTTACCAAATATATCTACTAATTCTAGAGTTACATATACAGACACTGGTAATGCTGTCAAGCAATTGGGACTCCATACCACCTGTCCAAGATCAGAGCTTCTATTATTATGAATCTTGTTACATTCAAATGACCCGATGTTTTGAATGAAAATATGGGTTTTTCTTCTTTCTTCTTTTTTTTTTATTGTATACGTTGCAATATTCACCAGTGATCTGAGATATTGATTTTGAACGGAAATGTACATCCAAGTGACTTGAGATTTTGAATGAAAATATTAATTTTCTTTCTTTTTTTTTAATTTATTGTATATGTTGCAATATTCACCAGTGATCTAAGATATTGATTTTGAACATTCAAGTGCCTTGAGATTTTGAATGGAAATATTAATTTTCTTTCTTTTTTTTAAATTTATTGTAAATGTTGCAATATTCACCAGTGATCTGAGATATTGATTTTGAATAGAAATGTAGACCTTGAACTGAGTATATATTTTTTTTAGAAATTTTTATGACTCAGAGGATCTTGTTCATATACTGATATTTAGTAATACATATCTACTAAGCATATATTAAATATTTAAAAATAGATTAAAATAATTCATTTTATAATAGACCTCCCCTCCGCCCATACTTATAATATTCTGCTTAAATTTATATTACTGTTTATTTCTGCCAGTGAATTGTTAACAACGTGCTATATATAGTGGCCTACCTGTCTATATTTTCTTTTTCCGTGCTAAATTGTACTGTTAACGGAGTTTTATTTGCCGCTCCACCTTTTTGCTCTACTTTATTATTATCTAATGCCATTCAATGACAGACCTGCATCTTGCAACTTTTGTTTTGCACCATTTCAAAAATCAGATAAAAAAATTACATGCTCTATTTGTAAATGCGACTACCATTTTCAATGTGGAACATGTGCAGACATATCCTACAACGCTAGTTTATTTTGCATATATTGTTACCTAAGTATATTCCCATTTAGCGACATTTCAAACAATGATGATGATATTTTTTCAAAAACGAGAAATGAAGATGATGAACCATTATTGCCGGAAAATTATGCAGATTGTACCCTACCTACTGTACACACACCATAATACTAATACCTTGATATCTACAGTAAATGACGAACTACAGAAACTGGATGGATGGCTAACTGATAACAGACTATCTCTTAATCTAAAGAAAACGGAATACCTAATATTTTCAAACAAAACAAGAAACCACATAAACAGCGTTAAAATAAACAATATAAATATTATCATAAAAAATGAAACAAAATTTTTAGGGATTTGGATAGATAACAAATTAACCTGGAAAAGTCACTGCGCATATGTCCTAAAGAAAATTTCTAAATCTTGCGGTATTATTCTTCAAAATTCGACACATCTTACCTTTAAATATTTTAAAAATGCTTTATTTCACACTCATTCATCCTTACATATTATACGGCTTAGTACTATGGGGTAACACTTATAACAAATATATAAACCCCATTCGAATCAAAATAAATAAATTATTATGAGCAATCACCTTCAATCACTATCAAGCGCACTCCAACCCGATTTACAAATCCATAAATATTTTGCCAATTGAAAAATTGTATAAATTAGAAGTAGCTAAACTAATGTGGGAGATTCATAATAAGAAAAAGAAAGAATTCATTTCAACCCGATTCACACAAACATCCCAAATTCACAGTCACGCTACTAGATCCACAACAATGCAGAACTATTTTATTCCCCGTACTAGATTGCTGTCCACACAAAATTCATTAAATTACAGAGGAACTATTATATGGAACTCACTAAGCATGGAACTAAAACAATGTAAGTCAAAACACTCATAAGCCAAAAAACTAAAAATATCACTTCTAAATAACCTACAAAATAATAATAAATAAATAACTTATAAACAAACATCACCATCATCACCTCAGTTGAATATTTATCGTCATCATCGTTTTCCGTAAAATACTTGAATGTATCTGCACATGTTCTACCACCATAAACACCACTTTACGCAATTCAACTATTATAACAACAACCCATACTGATCGCAAGATGTAGAGTACCAAGTTCATTTGAATGGCAATGAACCAGTATATCACGAATTATTTTCCTATCTTTTAGTCAAATAATGCAACACTAGCTATGCTACTGCTTTATTTGGCTAATTAAATAACTACACAAATTCTATAGGCTACACAAATTGCAAATAACTGTTCATGTGATATTTCACTAATCAGCTAATAGGCCTATTTATTCGTGAGATTTCAATTTATAAATAAAACTAATATATGAGCTCATATGAGCTCAATTGATTGATTGATTGATTGATTGATTACGGTCTGCGATCAGCTGATTTTATTGCAGTACCGGTATTGCTATTATATTACAGTATTACTTGTTCTTCTATATTCTGTGTGTCAGTCGGTCAGTATGTTCAACATTAACTGAATTGTTAATTAATATAAAAATGCTGGAAGTGACAAATTACTATATTGTTGTCTTTATTTATGGATTTTATATTGGTGGAAACAGTCTGCAACATTTCTCCGAGCCGGATAGTTTACTACTTAATCCAGCATGCCTAACTCTGTAACTTCCAGACTGCAGAATTGCTTACCTCAAGTACCGGACCGGTTGACCGGTAGGCCTACTTATCTACCGATACCACTGTACCAGTTTATGTTTCAACGCTACTTGTATTGGTTCCTAACCTTCATACCTTAACTCATCACTCATCTGATGTCATCATGTATAACATAGTTGTTAACTGTTAATTACAATAATAATTAAATGTCAGCTCGACTGGTGGTGCTGCGCGAATCTGCGCGAATATGCGCGAATAAACTGAACTAACTACATGTTACCACTGCAGGCTGTCCTGCCTGTCCTATAGTGCCTAATTTACCTTGCTGCACTGAGCAGTTGGTTTAGGCTAATTTAATCTTATCACTATCAGACTATTTCATTGAAACCGTTGGGTATCTCTGTATTTACGATTTTACTGAACAATGGAAGATGATAAAGTGCAAATAAACTTATTTAAAGATGAAAGGTCAGTAGAAAGTTGTAGGACTGTATCGTGATCATACTGTATCATGTATCGTTGTATCGTGATCAACAGTCTGCAGATATTGATGTGGATGATTTCGCTTATGCAATAAACCGAGAGAAAGCCGCCCCAATATTAGATTATAACAACAACATATCCATTGGGTAAGAAAGTGGAGAAGAGCCAGGCACGACTCTCAATTTTTTCGTTTATATTATGTGATCAATTTTCACTCATCTCGTCATGAACACAACATGTATGTAAACTTTTGATAAATTTGTTGGCTATGCGTTTGCGGCTGTTTGGGCAGGGTGTGGTAGGCCTATACTTTTCACACTGAAACATTTTGGTTGTGAAATGTTCAGGGCACAGCGATCAGAGATATTTTATATATATTTTATTATGAGAGGAAGAAGAACATACAACGTTATTTACTATATTATATGTAACGAAATAATTGTTTTCGGGTTTGGAAGCCTCCCCAAATAGTTGATATACGATTATATTTAAAATTATTTCGATGGTCATGGTCATTCACTCGTCTTTAATTAGAAATTTGTTTGCATGAAAGACAGTTTAGTTTAGTTTTTAATGATTTATTATCTCTTATCTGACTGGGGTAATAATAAAGGATAGGATAAATGGATGCAAAGTGTGACAGTAACAATTATTTCCCAGTCACCCTAGCATGTCTTAAGTATATGATATCTCAAAGGGGGAAGTTTGGATGCACTGCATAAATGCAGTTCACCAAACTTCCCCCGAATGCACACTGTAACTTCCCCCTTCCCCCAAATATCCACTGTTGAATTAATTTGAAGCGATATAATAAGTACAAAATTGTGCGAGTTTTTAATTGTGTGGTCCATTTGTTATTTGATCTCTATTTATTATTTAAAGTGCATTTAATATCACACTGGTTTTTAGAATATTATACTATACAACCTTATGTTTTATTAATTTACCCAATCGAAGCCTCATAAGGGCCGGTTATTTTTGTACGCATATCCCCTAATGCGCTCAGTAAGGTTCAAACAACATATTAATATGAAAATAAAGTATCTGCAAAGAAAAGAACCCAATACCCAATACCCAATACTATATAATTTGACCTTATTAAAAAATTTGCACTTTTGCACACTTATTTGTACAAGTGCACTTTAGCAGATCGTAATGGTGGCTCTTATTTAACAAACTTATGTTTATCCTCTACCGATCTACGATGGTGTATGATCAAGTGTCAGTCGCTAAAAGTGTCAAAAATCCAATTTAATAAAGCTCGATATTTGCAATTTTGGACCATATTCATGGACATTTTAAGTCACTTTATAAACATAAAAAGTTAAACAAATGTTACGATTATAGTTAGAAATCATTCCAAACTACATTTTAATCCAAAAAATAACATTCTACGATGAATAGAACTGGAAATAATAGTGTTTGAACTATCGAAAAAATGTTCACTATTTAAGTGCATTTTGCACTTAGTGCACATAAGTCTTTTCCCAAGTTTTATCCTATTTCATACACTACAATCTATCCTCTATGCAATGAAAATGGTTTCAGATTAAACGGCCCTGTAGAACCGAAGTTATTGATGTTTAAAAATAGTCACTCGAAAATTTCAAATTCTCTTGGTCACATAGTCTAGTGGTTATCAATCACGTTAATGAAACCGAAGTTCGCGGGTTCGAAATCCAATATTGACCATTCTTATATTTTTGCAAAAAAAAATTATTTTTATTTTTTCACTAAAATCGCTCTAACTTCGGTTCTGGTGGTCCAAATTCAATAAAATTGGTATATTCTTTGCCGTAATTTTTTTCTTAATCTTTTGAGAAGGGGTTATTTTTGGCCCCAAAAAAATTAAAAAAAAGGGCCAAAATAACGCGATATTTTTCGACCCTTAAAATTCGTAATTTTAATTATATATGTTAAGATAAAAGATAGCGGAGTTAATTTGATACTTTTTACAGGTACTTTTGGCGCAATACGCTAAATTATAATGGAATAGCGATTTGTTAAAATAAAAATGTTTCGTCCCTTTTTATAAATATTATATTTCACACGATCGCCTGCCGCTCCAGTTTTATAATACCTCCGGCGCTGTGATTAACGCTGTTAGATAGATAATTTAACGCACTATAAGTCTGTGTAAACAAATCTCCCGTAAGTTAAGTAGTTTTCGGGCTAGACGATTTCCCGCGAAGCAAGTTTGAAGCGCGAAATTATAATTTTGGCCCTCATTTTTTTAATATCATCCTTGGAGCAAAACCGATAGCATATTTGAATTCCCCGTATGGATATTGACTGTATAGAATGTACCTTAACCAACTAAAGTTAAAAATAAAAAATTATTCGATAAAAACTACTTTACAAATTCTGGCCCTTTTTGGCCCCTATTGCCGACATATTTTTTGTACCCCCATTCGATAGGAACGTAGCCCCAATGGTATCTACGAGTTTCATAAAAGAATTAGTGGATTCCTACCCGCGTTGTCGAATTAAACATTTCGGAAATAAGTTTTCCAAAAAAGACGGACAAAAACGTACAAATTTACAGCCCCTTTTTCCACCCGAAATTTTAATAAATATCTTACCCCCATTCGATACGAAGGTAGTACCACTCTTCCCCTTTCCAACCGCGTTACTTTCGTCCCCGTACGATTAATATTAGCCGAGTTATAGCGGATCCCGCAAAGTCATTTTGTCCGTTTTTTCAACTTTGACGCACATTTTCGGAAAAAAGGCGTGGTAATCTTTTTTGAAAAAAAAAACGAATTCACTAATTAATCCCTTCTATCGTATCCCGGCGTCGGCTAAGCAATAACCTAGGGTTTTTTCGAGCCACTGTAGAGCGCCTTTCAAAAAAATTTTAAAATTGTCGAAAAAATGACGGATTTTTGTCCGCCGTGTCCGTCGAAGGGTTAGATTTAATAATGTTAGAGTTGCTAATATCTTAGAATTCCGAGCCGCTCCCCTGGTGAGAAAATAAAATAATTTGGTCTGTTCCTTCATCGAAAAGTCCCCCAGAATCCCAAGTTAACCTATATAGTTAGCGATGGCCTGCGGCTTTAGGAGCGGCCGCGGTATTCACCTCCCTCATAGCGGCCGCGGCGGTGTTGCGTCAAATGGAGAAATATTTATCCCACCGAGAGAAAGCCGCCCCAATATTAGATTATTACAACAACATATCCATTGGGTAAGAAAGTGGAGGAGAGCCAGCCCGTCTCTTAATTTTTTACTTTATATTAAGCGATCAATTTTCACTCATCTCGTCATGAACCCAACATGTATGTAACCTTTTGTTAAATTTGTTGGCTATGCGTTTGCGGTTGTTTGGGCGGAGTGTGGTAGGCCTACACTTTTCACACTTAAATATTTTGGTTGTGAAATGTTACAGGGCATAGCGATCTGAGATATTTCATTTATATTTTATTATGAGAGGAAGAAGAACATACAACATTATTTACTATGTAACAAAATAATTGTTTTCGGGTTTAACTTGGAAGCCTCCCCAAATAGTTGATATACAATTATATTTAAAATTAATTCCATGGTCATGGTCATTCACCCGTCTTTAGTTAGAAATTTGTTTGCATGAAAGACAGTTTAGTTTAGTTTTTACTGATTTATTATCTCTTATCTGACTGGGGTAATAATAAAGGATAGGATAAATGGAAGCAAAGTGTGACAGTAACAAATATTTCCCCGTCACCCTAGCATGTCTTAAGTATATGATATATCAAAGGGGGAAGTTTGGATTCACTGCATAAATGCAGTTCACCAAACTTCCCCCGATTGCACACTGTAACTTCCCCCTTCCCCCAAATATCCACTGTTGAATTAATTTGAAGCGATATAATAAGTACAAAATTGTGCGAGTTTTTAATTGTGTGGTCCAATTGTTATTTGATTTCTATTTATTATTTAAAGTGCATTTAATATCACACTCGTTTTTAGAATATTATACTATACAACCTTATGTTTTATTAATTTACCCAATCGAAGCCTCATAAGGGTCAGGTACAGGAAAAAGAAAAACCCCTCGAAACAGGAAAAGGGCCCCCTGGACTGACAACAAAATTCAGAAGTGCCGAAATGACCTTCATAAGGCGCAGAAAGAGTCCCGACTCAAACAGACTACAGCGGCCAAGAATGCAGTTAAAGCTGCATCTAGGTCCCTGAACAGGCAGTACTCTGTTAATCTACAGGGGCTAATAAACCAACAGGTTGATGCCATCAATGATGCTGACGACATCAGGCAATCATCCCAGGCATGGAAATCGATCAATCTGCTTACTGGGCGGAAAAGCCAACCAACCACCAAGGTTAAGGCTGAATCACCAGCCGATCGCCTCAATGGTTGGAAAGCCCACTTTGAAAAGCTCCTCAATAATGACAGGGTATTGCCTGATAACTTTATAGAAGTAAAAGTGTCTGAGTCTGTACTCCCAGATATTCCCATTGGCGATATTTCCTTTGCAGAAGTGAAGGCTGCTGCAAAGAGCATTAAGACCAATCGTGCCAGTGGAGTAGATGGTGTTCCCCCTGAGGTCTTTAAAATACATGAGTGTTTAAAGCTCATCTATCCCATCATAGTAGACATGTACCGTACAACACGAGTCCCACAAGAAATGAAAACAAATAAGTTGGTGCCAGTTCCCAAGAAGGGCAACCTAACACTCTATGGTTCTTTTCGGGGAATCTCATTGATCTCGATTGCTGCAAAACTATACAATAGAATTCTATTAAATCGCATCAGGGATCCCATTGAGAGACTGCTACGTGGAAATCAGAATGGGTTCCGTAAAGGTCGTGGGACCATGGAGCCCATTTTGGCACTTAGAAGGATAATTGAAGAGTTATCAAAAAAGAAAGACAGGCATCTGGCTGTTATCTTTGTTGACTTCTTCAAGGCCTTTGATTCAGTCTCTCGCTCACGTATGTTCAGCATACTTTCATTATATGGGATTCCTGATGAAATTATTGCAGCAATCAGATCAGTATACGATGGTTCGACAACATTTGTGTCTACTGTTGACGGTGACACAGAACCATTTGAAGTGTTATGGGGCGTCCTCCAAGGAGACACACTTGCACCATTCTTGTTCATTATCGTGGTTGACTATGTTCTACGCATGTCCTTAGATCATCATAATGATGATGGGGTGATGATAACTCCACCTACTGGCTCCAGAAGTCGAGGAAATCCTGCCAAGTACCTAACTGATCTAGACTTTGCTGATGACTTAGGAGTACTCTCAGAATCATTAGAGGGAGCCCAGCGGCTCCTCAGCTCATTAGAACATGCTGCTTCTAGTGTTGGTCTTTTTATTAACTCCAGAAAGACCAAAATTCTGACAGTTAACTTTGAAAGTCCTCAGCAAGTCTCTGATCGGATGAGCATAAGCTCAAAGGATGGTATGCTTGAGCATGTGGACGACTTCTGTTACCTGGGATCATGGATCCGGAAGTCAGGTGAGGACCTTCGAATACGTAAGGGAAAGGCATGGGCAGCCTTGAATAGGCTTTCCAGGATTTGGAAGTCACCTAGAATTAATCGGAAACTTAAGGTGCGATTATTTAGAGCAGCAGTAGTTCCAGTACTCCTCTACGGGAGTCCATGCTGGGCTCTAACTGCTGAGGACACCAAATCTCTGGATGGCACATTCACAAGAATGCTACGCCGGGTACATTGTGTCAAGTACAATGCACACATCTCCAACCAGACACTATATAACATTGGAGGTGTCTCATTGGTTCCCCCAAGCTTGACACTAGAACAAAATCGCCTCCGCTTTGCAGGACATTGCTTTCGCCGTGAGGACCAGCCAGTGCATAATCTTGTACTTTGGCAGCCTCATGGAGTGAATAAGCATGGTGGACAGCCCATGACTTTCTTGAGACGCATCTTAAAGGACACTGGCCTTAAAGATGCGGATGATCTAGCAAATGTCATGGGTGATAGGGAGTTGTGGCGGTGCAATTTTGTTGACAAGCCGGCACAGCATTCTTAAAAATGCAGCTGCAATGCAGCATGCCGATCCTAGTAGTAGTAGTCATAAGGGTCGGTTATTTGTACGCATATCCCATAATGCGCTCAGTAAGGTTCAAACAACATATTAATATGAAAATAAAGTATCTGCAAAGAAAATAACCCAATACTATATAATTTGACCTTATTAAAAAATTTGCACTTTTGCACACTTATTTGTACAAATGCACTTTAGCAGATCGTAATGGTGGCTCTTATTTAACAAACTTATGTTTATCCTCTACCGATCTACGATGGTATATGATCAAGTGTCAGTCGCTAAAAGTGTCAAAAATCCAATTTAATAAATCTGGATTTGCGATTTTGGACCATATTCTTGGACATTTTAAGTCACTTTATAGACATAAAAAGTTAAACAAATGTTACGATTATATTTAGAAATCATTCCAAACTACATTTTAATCCAAAAAATAACATTCTACGATGAATAGAACTGGAAATAATAGTGTTTGAAATATCGAAAAAATGTTCACTATTTAAGTGCATTTTGCACTAAGTGCACATAAGTCTTTTCCCAAGTTTTATCCTATTTCACACACTACAATCTATTCTCTATCCAATGAAAAAAGTTTCAGATTAAACGGCCCTGTAGAACCGAAGTTATTTATGTTTAAAAATAGTCACTCGAAAATTTCAAATTCTCTTGGTCACATAGTCTAGTGGTTATCAATCACGTTAATGAAACCTAAGTTCGCGGGTTCGAAATCCAATATTGACCTGACCATTCTTAATTTTTTTGCAAAAAAAATTATTTTTATTTTTTCACTAAAATCGCTCTAACTTCGGTTCTGGTGGTCCAAATTCAATAAAATTGGTATATTCTTTGCCGTAATTTTTTTCTTAATCTTTTGAGAAGGGGTTATTTTTGGCCCCAAAAAAATTAAAAAAAAGGGCCAAAATAACGCGATATTTTTCGACCCCTAAAATTCGTAATTTTAATTATATATGTTAAGATAAAAGATAGCGGAGTTAATTTGATACTTTTTACAGGTACTTTTGGCGCAATACGCTAAATTATAAAGGAATAGCGATTTGTTAAAAAAAAAATTTTTCGTCCCTTTTTATAAATATTATATTTCACACGATCGCCTGCCCCTCCAGTTTTATAATACCTCCGGCGCTGTGATTAACGCTGTTAGATAGATAATTTAACGGACTATAAGTCTGTGTAAACAAATCTCCCGTAAGTTAAGTAGTTTTCGAGCTAGACGATTTCCCGCGAAGCAAGTTTGAAGCGCGAAATTATAATTTTGGCCCTCATTTTTTTAATATCATCCTTGGAGCAAAACCGATAGCATAATTTGAATTCCCCGTATGGATATTGACTGTATAGAATGTACCTTAACCAACTAAAGTTAAAAATAAAAAATTATTCGATAAAAACTACTTTACAAATTCTGGCCCTTTTTGGCCCCTATTGCCGACATATTTTTTGTACCCCCATTCGATAGGAACGTAGCCCCAATGGTCTTCTACGAGTTTCATAAAAGAATTAGTGGATTCCTACCCGCGTTGTCGAATTAAACTTTTCGGAAATAAGTTTTCCAAAAAAGACGGACAAAAACGTACAAATTTACAGCCCCTTTTTCCACCCGAAATTTTAATAAATATCTTACCCCCATTCGATACGAAGGTAGTACCACTCTTCCCCTTTCCAACCGCGTTACTTTCGTCCCCGTACGATTAATATTAGCCGAGTTATAGCGGATCCCGCAAAGTCATTTTGTCCGTTTTTTCAACTTTGACGGACATTTTCGGAAAAAAGGCGTGGTAATCTTTTTTGAAAAAAAAAACGAATTCACTAATTAATCCCTTCTATCGTATCCCGGCGTCTGGCTAAGCAATAACCTAGGGTTTTTTCGAGCCACTGTAGAGCGCCTTTCAAAAAATTTTTAAAATTGTCGAAAAAATGACGGTTTTTTGTCCGCCGTGTCCGTCGAAGGGATAGATTTGCTAATGTTAGAGTTGCTAATATCTTAGAATTCCGAGCCGCTCCCCTGGTGCGAAAATAAAAAAATTGGTCAGTTCCTTCATCGAAAAGTCCCCCAGAATCCCAAGTTAACCTATATAGTTAGCGATGGCCTGCGGCTTTAGGAGCGGCCGCGGTATTCACCTCCCTCATAGCGGCCGCGGCGGTGTTGCGTCAAATGGAGAAATATTTATCCCACCGAGATGGGACATGCCACTTCCCTCTCTGCCTCTGCTACTAGTATCAGACCATACCGCAATCAGGTAATTGTAGACAATTCTGTAATTATTACTGAATTAGTAGTAGGCCTGGGTTTGACTTTACTGCGTATACGTAGGCCTACAAGATTTTAAATAACGGCATGCTAACAGCCAGCCATTTGGAAGACAACGTTTCAGCGACACATGTTGCTAATTGCAAGGACCGATTAAAGCAACAAGTACATCCTCATTTAAAGGAAAAGGCTGCTATGCCTCGCAAGAATATATCCAAAGCAGCTGAAAAGGTTTGTGGATCGGGTAGGAAGCCAGGAACCGCCACAACCAGGCGTGGGGGTCGCACGCCATTGGATATTGGCCCTGGCCATAGAGAGAGTGGCGGTAGTTTCCGTGTAGTACCTGAAATAATACTGCGTTCGTCTTGCAACGCGAAGAAGTGTAGCTCTTGTCATTATATTTTCAAGGAGGAGAAAAATAAATACTATAGTAATATTATAGTAGTGTAGTGGCTCAAACAGTGGATGGGATGATGAACACCCAATATAACTTCAGCCTTTATGATTTTATGATTAATTAAATGTCTGACCGCGACTGTTTTGGGCTTTTGTAACTTCTGACAACGTTCAAATAAATTATCATTCATTTCGCCTGTTGACTGCCATAGACCAAGATCATGCGCAGTCTTCTGCATTGCGGCAGTGATCGACAAGTCGCATCGGTAGTGCCTGCAGGATGAAGCTGTGCTTCATCAATTATCGGTCACTACCGAGATTGTACAGTATGCCTGAACCCTGCGCTGTACCCTGTGCTTTCATTCTAACAGTAATGTATGTAAATTATGTAAATGTTTTATTGGACCTAACGGAAAGAAATATACTGCAATGCTGTACCCTGTGCTGTATACCCTGATGTATATTGTACTGGACGCAATAAAAATGCATCCCTCTTCAGGGAAAATTGGAGCAAATAACAGATGATTACTCTCCAAAATAAAACTGTAACCTGTTCTATTGTGTTTAGTTTATTGTTTTGGTTAAAATATCGTGCCACTGTAACCTGCTCCTTTCCCTAAATTGAGAATTTAACATTAGGCGGGATAGTAATCCGCCAAGGCGGGTTTTGCGTCGAGTGTTCCCCCCTGTCTCATGTTGTACCGTCAATGTATCTGTTCTCTTCTGGCTTCTGCAGTATGAGTGATAGTTTATTCAATGCAGCAGACCAGGCTTTACTCCTTTTCCTTCACAATAAACTACAGCCAATAGAACAGGTCACAGTTTTAATTTTGGGAACAAGTATCAATGTTAATTTATAAATTAAGGATAAGTAGCAAGTTGCATTGGCACGTTATTTTAACCAAAACAATAAACTACAGCCAATAGAACAGGTCACAGTTTTAATTTTGAGAACAAATTTTAATTTTAATAAATAATTTTAATTTTTTAACAGTGTAATTGGACCGGAAGTGTAATGTGATTGAACTGTACTCTCTGATAGTGTAGTTGTCCAACAGTTCAACGAGGGCAAGCTTAAATGCACATCAAAAGTGCTACATAACGAAAAGTGTATCTTCTCAAATCTCACTTTTTCTCGAATGGAAAGATTTCAGTTTTGTTGCAATAGCGGAAGACTATGCCTTGCGGTGTATCGCAGTGTCAGCGGTACACCATTGAGTGTGAAGGTCCCGGTGCTTGCGCTTAGCTGTATGCGAGCGGTTAGCGGTATCTCACCGTTGACTGTACGACCCAACATGTGGTTGTGCGCTGTGCGGTACACCGCTCCGTTTACTGTGCTCATTGAAATAGGATAATAAAATTACTGGAGTAACTGGAGGTACTGGAGTACTGGAGGACTATTGAATTAACTGTGTACAGAAGGACGACCAGCAATCTAGTCTCTTAGTTCTAACCGTAAACGTAATTTGTTCCAATGGAATAGTCCCTTAGTTCTAAACCGAGCACCATTTGTTCTAAACCGGATACGTCAATAGTTCTAATCAAAGCTCAGTAGTTCTAATTTTGAACGTCATTAGTTCCAATTGAATAGCACTTAGACGTAAACACCTGTCATTTGTTCTAGATCAAGCGTCAGTATTCTAGAACATTTTAGCAGCCGTGATTAAGATATTTAACGACTTAATTGTGATTTTAACTATTACCAGGGACATATCCAGAAGGGAATGATGTTTGGGGTTGTAAGACCTTGCCGAATATTATGCATCTCGATTTTAAATGATGGAAAATAATAACTTGCAAAGTTAGGTATCTATTAATCCGAATGTAAATCAGGCCTCCCAGAGTTTCCTTTTTTCCTTTTTTTTTTCCTTTTTTTAGAACGTTTCCTTTTTTTTCTTTTTTTTTAGAATGTTTCCTTTTTTTGTCCATTTTCACACCTTTTTTTCCTCTTTTTAGTTCAGAAAATAGCCTGCTGTAAGTGTAACATATTCTATTCAGTACAAGGCAGCGGGGAGACAGCTGGACAGGTCTTGTAGTCTAATCAATTTCCGGTACTGTACCACTGTCTGACTGTAGTTCCTTATAAAAAATGACGATTTCAGTACTTACTATATACTGTACTATCAGTATAGTAGTCCTTGGCTTGATACTAAACTAATATAACAATTTACGGGACAAGTGATTTTCCTGATATCTGCAATCATACTTAACGGTACCGGTAGCAATGGAAACCATTAGATCCAAGCAATCATTGGCAGATAAGCTGAAATTTCAGCATGCTGCTGATATTGACAAGGTTATAACAGAGATTGACGGGCATATGCCGATTATATTTTGATTATATATTTTATTGACAAAAATCACAAGCTAAGCTACCATAAAAATGTAGCTGTGGAGAGAACTTTAATATATTTATTTCTGAGACAGAGGCTGTCTCTGTCTCAGAAAATATGTACATTAAAGTTCTCTCCGCAGCTACATTTTTAACGTGTGATTTATTATAATTGACGCAAAACCCGCCTTCGTGATTCAACAATGATGATTTTCAATTTAGGGAAAGGAACAGGTTGCAGTGGCAGTCTATTCTAACCAAAACAATAAAAGAGAGCATATAACACTGTTACAGTTTCATTTTTGCTCGTAATCAGCTGTTATTTGCGTCCATTTCCCCCTGGATATGGTTGTATTTTGATTGCGTCTTAAAGCATTTTTGTTATTTATATAAATGTAGCCACGACCGGAAATCCGTACCAAAGTTTTTATATCACTTTCAAACTAAAGTTCTATTTACAATCGTTTGATAATCCTCTATCAGTAGTTCAATATCAGTACTATCAGTAAATGAATAATTATATTAATAATATTAATATATTAACTATAATTAATATTAATTATATTGCCATTGCCTTTGTTCTCTTTCCTGCGTGTTTATATTTTTTAACTTTCTTTGATATCTTCCTGTCATTTAAAACAGTGACGTTTCTTAATAGGCCTATATAAGGTTAATAAAATAATATACTGTTTACTATCCTTTTTATAAAGATAATATCTATTCAGTTTGACCCTTTTTTTGAACTGTATCCGATCCTTTTTTTCCTTTTGTGGGGCGAGACACGTATGGCGAGCCATCAGCGAACTGATATAATTATACTGGGCGAGACACGTATGGCGAGCCATCAGCGAACTGATATAATTATACTATGGCCGTTTTTCAAAAGTCTGTGTGTGTGTGTGTGTGTGTGTCGGAAGCCATTAATGTCGGAAGCCATAAATGTCGGAAGCCATAATCGAAGTTAATATCTTCAGCTAAATTGTATGGTTGAGTCATTTTGAACGGTCTCTCCATGGAAATTAATTGTTTAGCACCATACGATTAAAGTTATTTTGCACAGAAATTAGATACCGGTATCTGGAATCCATGTACCCCATTCCATTATAGTTTTTTATTTTTTCAAGTGATTTGCGTTAATAAATGTATTTTTAATTGATTTAAACATAATTAACATTGTAAATTCATACGCTGATTCCATTCTCCCCCATAGAGCCTAAGGCATGGCAAGGGCAGCCGTGCCCAATAATATTCCTTGAAGTTTTACATTAGTAACATTGCAAGCTAAAGTCTTTGACCAAGCCAGTGCCTAGGCTAGTACACAAGGACATAGTAGTCCAGTAGAAGGAATACTACTAGGATCGGCATGCTGCATTGCAGCTGCATTTTTAAGAATGCTGTGCCGGCTTGTCAACAAAATTGCACCGCCACAACTCCCTATCACCCATGACATTTGCTAGATCATCCGCATCTTTAAGGCCAGTGCCCTTTAAGATGCGTCTCAAGAAAGTCATGGGCTGTCCACCATGCTTATTCACTCCATGAGGCTGCCAAAGTACAAGATTATGCACTGGCTGGTCCTCACGGCGAAAGCAATGTCCTGCAAAGCGGAGGCGATTTTGTTCTAGTGTCAAGCTTGGGGGAACCAATGAGACACCTCCAATGTTATATAGTGTCTGGTTGGAGATGTGTGTATTGTACTTGACACAATGAACCCGGCGTAGCATTCTTGTGAATGTGCCATCCAGAGATTTGGTGTCCTCGGCAGTTAGAGCCCGGCATGGACTCCCGTAGAGGAGTACTGGAACTACTGCTGCTCTAAATAATCGGACCTTAGGTTTCCGATGAATTCTCGGTGACTTCCAAATCCTGGAAAGCCTATTCAAGGCTGCCCATGCCTTTCCCTTACGTATTCGAAGGTCCTCACCTGACTTCCGGATCCATGATCCCAGGTAACAGAAGTCGTCCACATGCTCAAGCATACCACATAGGAATAGTGCTCCTTCAATACATCTCAACAGACATCAATTCATTTGCCTGTGCCTACCAACGCGTGCTCCATAACATAACATATATTCTTGATTTCCATCACCTCTCATCACAATTATTATTAGTAATTAAAAGTTTCAATTCGGTTTGTCTTTCCGTTATCTGGTTATTCAGTTATTGCATTATTAATAAATAAATGTTTTAAAATATATCTTATACGAAATATGGTTAATCATTAAAACTTGTCGCTAACATTCTCGCTATGGGGGTTTTAAAGAGTGTTGATTACATTTCTAATGTCAGTTTTCAGGTTTACATAAATCTAGTGTGTCTGTCTGTCGGTCTTTCTGTCAGTCAGTCTGCCAAAACATAAAAGAGAATTCAAATTAACTAACATTCTCGCAATGGGGGTTTTAAGGTGTGCTGATTTCATTTCTGATGTCAGTTTTCAGGTTTAAATAAATCTAGTCTGTCTGTTTGTCGGTCTTTCTGTCAGTCAGTCAGTCTGTCAAAGTCAGTCAGTCTGTCTTAAAAAAGAATATAAACTAACTAACATTCTCGTTATGGGGGTTTTAATGGGTGCTAATTTTATTTCAGATGTCAGTTTTCACGTTTAAAAAAATCTAGTCTGTCTGGCTGTCGGTCTTTCTGTCAGTCAGTCTGTGAAAACTTAAGAAAGTATACTAACTAACCAACATTCTCGCAATGGGGGCTTTAAGGGTTGCTGATTTCATTTTTGATGTCAGTTTACACGTTTACATAAATCTTGTCTGTCTGTCTGTCGGTCTCTCTGTCAGTCTGAACTACTGTACTGTGGTTGGCATTACGCCATATACCTAACACTAATAATACAGTCTACAATACAGCCTATCTACAGTACAGAATGGATTTTTTGCCACGAAGAGCAATAAATGTCATTAATACTATCCACCAGTATACCTTCTCCAAGAGCCTTCCAATAAAACATGTATTCCAGCATGACGTCCACTGCACGTCTTCGTGTTGTCCATTGTGACGTGCAGTGGACTTCATAGGCTCTAAGGGGTTAAGCAACACGGTCCCTACTTCGCCCTGTCGACACCCCAGCCATTTTTCACCAATCCTTTTTTAGAGTTTTTTAATTTTTTTGGTATTGGTGAAAGTTCTACAACATTAGTAGATATGTTTTTTATGATAGCTAGTGTTTTTTTGCTAGCTAGTATTTTTTGAAATTATAAAAAATGTGAAAGTCCATCATATTTCAGGTTAAACTGTTGATGAATATATTAATGACCAAAATAATTTCCAAAAATTACTAGCTAGTAAAAAATACTTGCTATATACCATAAAAAATCTACTAAGGTTCTAGAACATTCACTAATATAAAAAAGCACTCAAAATCACAAAACAATAAAAGTTAAAAAACTCATTCGGGACTCTTTTGCTTAAGGAGTCAAAATGTAGAAAAAAGTCCCGAAGTTTGCGACGTTTGCGAAATTCGCGAAGAATTCGTCAGTTTCTGTGCCCTAATGGTTTCGTGACGAAACAATAAAATCTTACACACTTAACACACACGAACTAATTTAATGTGTGTATTAGTATGCCTGAATAATTAAATAGAAATTGAATTAATGAACGCTATTTCAACATGAAATCTACGGAATCAATACACAACACACACACACTACTGAATTTAAAAGTTTATATAGATTGCAACTTATATTTGGCTGCTACCTTTTAGGCCTAATGGGTGACTAATTTAATTATTCACCCCTATATATTTGTAGCCTTTTTAATTTGTGCCTCTAATTGAATCAAACATTAAACCAAAATATATGTCACAATATTGGTCTGTCGGTAGCTGGTCAATGAATCTCTCATAAATTTGTTAATTAGTCGCTGCTCAGTCATTGAACATTTGAACACGTGCTGCTCGAAGACCCCACAACGTGTTATGAACTGCATCCTATCTTTTTCTCCTTTTTTTTTTAACTACATCCTTTCCTTTTTTTCCTTTTTTTTGAAAATATAAAATCATTTTTTCCTTTTTTTCTCTTTTTTTGGCTGGGAGGGCTGTAAATTGTAAAACTAATATTTATCACGCCCCCCTCATCCGCCTCTTCCTTCTTAATCCCCAACTAAAACTCACTTCCCAAGATATTTAACCAAGTTACCTCGCAACGTTATATAAAATTATTTACATTTATTTAAAGAATAATATAGTATTACTGGCAGATAGGTTATATTGGACGGATCCAAGAATTCGATGTCCTTATTTCTAACGCGTGTTTGTTTGTTTGTTTGTTTGTGTGTTTGTTTGTACACACAACTTCTGGCACTTTATGGTGATGGAATTGGATGAAACTTTGATGATAGGTTCATTATCGGACCTAGTTGTGTATGATGCAAGGTTTTGGTTGCTGGGGACCTGTTGGTTGCTGGGGGTGCTACCCCACCACCCCCCCCCCCCCCTAAACCTTTATTTTATTGCTCAGTAATATATTTATTATAGTTGGGCGGTGCAGAAGAGATAGCATTCTCAGTGAAGACCATGTCTCTCCCACTAGTAGTCATTGTCCATGGCAACCAAGAAGCGTCAGCAACGGCCACCATACTGTGGGACAACGCATTCGCGGATTCCGGGAGGATTGGCTTTACTGTACCCGATAGAGTTTCTTGGAAAGATTTAACAACGTCACTTAATAAGTTAGTATTGTTGTTGTAGCCACTAAGTAAATACGTCCTTGGTCTACTTTGTGGGTAGCTTTGTGATACTTAACTCAGGATTTGTTTATTTCAGTAAATTCCACCAAATTGGTGCGTTACCTATGACTGAAGAAAATTTGCAATACTTGGCGGAGAAAGCGTTCCCCACCTTACCACCGAATCCCGTTTATGATAAATTACAAGTTAGTGTAAATTACATGTACCGGACTATCCTAAAGTATGTTACCGTCCTTCTTGGTCAATATCGATATTGATACCGGTACGCTTCTGCATGCATTGCAGTTTTTGTTGCTTCTCTGTGTACTGATATGAGTAATATGGTTGCTTTTTAAATTCATATTTCGTGTATTTTTTTCAGATAACGTGGTCCCAATTTAATAAAGATACTTTGGCGCATAAATCATTTACTTTTTGGGAATGGTTTCACGGAATATACGACTTACTCAAGCGACATCTTAAAGAGTTGTGGAACGATAAGCTTATTGTCGGCTTTTTAGGGAAATTGACCGCCCAAGAAGCGCTGCTCAATTGTCCACAAGATGGGACGTTTTTGCTTAGATTTAGTGACGGGGAACTGGGTGAGTGGAACGTTTTTACTTCCCTTAGAACGTTTTTGTGACTGCGAGCGAACATTATTTTAATTTATACAAATGTCTTACGTCTTCCAACTTTAGGCGGAATATCAATAGCGTGGATCGCCACCCACCCTGAGACTCACACACGACAGGTCTGGCATATCAACCCCTTTATCGCACGAGACTTCATTATTCGTTCTTTAGCGGAACGAGTAAAGGATTTCGACCATCTCACAGTTCTCTACCCTTGTCGTCCCAAGGCCGAGGCGTTCGGGAAATTCTACGAACGGTAAGTATTATTGGAATGCATTGATAATCGCCTGATGGCGCTTAAATGTTATAATTAGTTAATTAATTTTCACATTTGATGGCTTTCAATCTGTCTGTAGTTTTTTCTAAGGAGGTTTTATGACTGAGAAATCGGTTAAAATATCCAGTTGGTTTTTCTTTTGAACTGTTTATTTTGTTATAAGATTGGAAACGTTAAAACCATAGAGCTGTTAATAATTTAAACCGCTGGTTTATTTAATGGTTTTAATGGTAATTAAAGAAATTAAAGAAAGATATCCTGATATGTTAAACTTAAATATATATTTTATTCATACGAATATTATTCATACACCAGGGGCGTAGCCGAGGGGGAGGGGGGGGGGGGGGGGGGGGGGTGGTGGTGTGGGTTGGTTCTTTCTATCGCGCTTACTTCGCTTGCAATCTCCCCCCCTTCACAGAATCTTGGCTACATCACTGATTAGCTAGACTGTAAGGCATCGTCCATAGAGTTCGTCAGGTATATGATGTCCGAATACATCCGGGATTTTTATACCGATTACAACATCCCTGTCCGGCACGCCCCCTGTTTTTGTGTAAATACCCCCCTTATTTCGCGGACGTACTCACTATAATTTATGCCCGAATATGGGCATTACATCTACATCTTTACTTCACCTTTCACCTACATCTTCCTCGAATCCGATTGTAAAACGGATTGTTAGACGATTGTGTAATTAGAGATTGGGGCTTTGTAAACTCAAGAGAAATACCTTTGAAATCTTGGGCACTTTCTTGGACACACTTTTCCTACTTTATTGACACACTTTGGAAACTCTTTGGACACACTTTCTTGGACACTCTTTGGACACAGTTTGGACACTCTTTGGACACACTTTCTTGGACACTCTTTGGACACTCTTTGGACACACTTTCTTGGACACTCTTTGGACATAGTTTGGACAATCTTTGGACACACTTTGGACACACTTTCTTGGACACTTGTTAGGAGAATCGCCCATTTGTGTTTAGGAATGCGGATCATGTGCAACGGGCTGTCCGTCTAGGTTACGTCGAAGCCGTCCTTATTAACAAGGTAACTGACCCCGTGGTGGCTGCCCCAATGAATATAGACAACCCAGAGACTCCAGCGCGACCAGACTGTCATGGTATGTTGGCTTACATTCTTAAATGCTTAATAATTTATACGAAACGCTGAAATAATATTTTTATAGGAATAGGTGTAGAGTTATAATATAGGTGTGAATAAGTAGATGTATTGTGTGAATTATATGGGTAGAGATGACGATTGGATGAATTTGTTGAACACTCACAGTTTAATCATAGTCCTAATTACTAACTAGTTTCTTAATGATAAATAATATAGCACATTATTTTACAGTAATCTTTGTGGTAATGTTGCATATTGTAATTGTAATCTGGTATTATAATTATTCTTATAAAAAAAACTTGCTGTGATCATACGAACGGCGAGTTAAGATGTTGTCGTTTTTCTCGTAAATTACCATGATACGTTTATTGAATTACTCTTAAATAAACTTAATAAACTTTAATTACCTATTTATTGTCTTCTCCGCAGACGGATACCCACTAAGTCCAATGTCGTCGTTAATCTGCAGTCCCCCGCCCCCGAGCATTGGTTCCCAGTCTGTGGTCACTGACGATGGCCGAGGCATCCACGTTCCACAGATATCCGACCTCCTCTCCGATCTTCCCCACTCGATGGCCATCGACGAAGACGAACTAGCCGACTTCCTCACGCGATTCCAAGATCCATCGTAGTCTCTTTGTTCTCCGTCCCTATAGATCCGTCCGTCCTAGACCTCCCACACTCAGAGACAACCATGCACAGCCTCGCGGCAATCTTGTAAAAGATGTGGATTATCAGCCATCAAACTTGTTATAGCTTATAACTTAGTTGTTATAGATTTCCAGTGTAATAATGTTGTATTTCTAGTGAAACCCAGCTGCTGCTATCATCCATACTGCTATTGCTATTACCAAATTCAACCTTGGTATTATCATCCATTCACACCAGTTCCATTAGCATACATATCGCACAGCATACACGCTTGCTTTATCTCTCACACATCCTGATTGTGAATAAAATAGGGTATGACTTTAGCAGGGGAATACTAATATATACTTATACAATTTTATACAACTTGTACAATTTGCAGGGTAAGACCCCAAGTTTCGTTTCCTATTTGTATGCCCGGATTGTAACATGCATGTCCTACAACTCTAGCCCTAACTATTAATTACTGTGAATCATGCATGTCCTACAACTCTAGCCCTAACTATTAATTACTGTAAATCATGCATGTCCTACAACTCTAGCCCTAACTATTAATTACTGTAAATCATGCATGTCCTACAACTCTAGCCCTAACTATTAATTACTGTAAATCATGCATGTCCTACAACTCTAGCCCTAACTATTAATCACTGTGAATCATACATGTTCTAAACTTTATTTTGTGGTTCCCCATCCCCCTTCACAACTTTGGTGACTAAGAATTATCTACGGGATATGACGTGTACGTTGGCGTCGTTGTGCCGTAGAGGGCTATGATGTGCCGCCATCACCATAGGTTAGGTTAGTTCGAAGACTTCTAGGAAATAGTATTTATTCGAATAATAATTTAGAATACAGACCATGCTCTAGAAGTCCTTGGCTAGTTTCATTGTGGGGTGATTTAGGCTCGTACCAAGTGGTCATACTTACAACTATCCCTTATTGCTACAATCCATTGTTAACACATCCTATACTCTTTTTATACGTAGTTTTAGTGACATTTAGTTTAAATCGCATCAAAACTCAAACTGAACCTTAGAAATGAACAACCCAATTTTGTAACGAAGAAAAACAGGTATTATTAGACTGACGAATAAATAATTTGCATTTAGTGCTGTTTAGTTCAGTGTAAGTAAGTGTACCGGTAAGTAAGTAGTATGCAGTTCCCAATAGAGGTGACATCTCTTCATTAACGACCATCGTACGATAGGCTCTGCTTTAGACTTTATCATATTATTCATACTTAATGAACATGAGAACAACTAGATGCAAATTGTATTGTATTCCATTGTATTTGCATACCTATCTATGTTTAAATTCGTTTCAATTTAAATGTAAATTTATTTAGGTATT
This sequence comes from Nemertoderma westbladi, assembly GCA_032718475.1. Classification (NCBI taxonomy): domain Eukaryota; kingdom Metazoa; phylum Xenacoelomorpha; order Nemertodermatida; family Nemertodermatidae; genus Nemertoderma; species Nemertoderma westbladi. The sequence continues at coordinate 32,141 of JAUCBJ010003949.1, forward strand.
TTTTTGCATTTATTTTAACTTTTGTCAACAATTCGTTGTTATGGAAATCCGGCCGGTACCGAAACCGGATTTTTTTCTCAAAATTTTCTCAAAAATATCCGCCACACTACTACTCTATATCGTTCTGGCCTGGGATCTGCCGACTATACCTTTCGCCGTTCCGAGCGAGCTATAACGAGCGATTTTATTTATACAAGGGACGGTCATAAAATGAAGAACATTTATTTTTCATTTTTTGCCTTTTTTACCTCCCCTTGCTGACTGTAAACCATTGTACAGCTGTACAGGTATAGAGAGAATGGCGACATCGCCATGTATTTATTGGATATCTGGTGTGGCTTACTCATCGGAAAGCAGAGGTCTACAGCAGTAGGCTATGTACCTCACTACCATCGGAAACCTTTAGTAAATATGCCAATGTAGACGACAATTATACAAAGTCTGACGACGTATTTCCAGTGCGGTCGTCCCAGAACTTTAAAGCATTCTGGCCAAAACGAAAACTTACCTGACCATCTTGCGGGGCTCGAACCCAAGACCTCTCGAGTCTGATATGTAAATTCAAGGCAACTACGTAATGAAACCACAGCGCCGTGGTCGGTATAAATCAGTCGTTTTTAGATATAAGTTGCTTTTGTCTCAGTGTCCATGTATGTATTATATATGTTGGAAAAAACCATCATATCCTAATTCTGATAAACTTTAAATCTTTAAAAATTCAACTACGTGGAATAAAATAAGATTTTTCGCAGTTAAGTTTGTAAAAAAATCAACCAGTTTGCATTTAATTTCGGTTTCTGTGTTCATCTGTCAAACTATTTTGCTATCAAACCTACTAAATATAGTTTCCTAAAATTTGCACTACGGTACTAGTCTTACTACCCTTGTGTCCAATCCAAATGGAATAAATAATTTATTGTATTTTTTAATCTTACATAATACTATTAGTAATAGTTTTCGCAATAGTAATCGTTTATTCCTTCCCCCCCCCCCCCCCCCTTGTCTCCACCCGCCTCGTTTATTCTCGCCCCCTTGTCTCCACCCGCCTCGTTTATTCCCCCCCCCCCCCTTGTCTCCACCCGCCTCGTTTATTCCCGCCCCCTTGTCTCCACCCGCCTCGTTTATTCCCTCCCCCTTGTCTCCACCCGCCTCGTTTATTCTCGCCCCCTTGTCTCCCACCCGCCTCGTTTATCCCCGCCCCCTTGTCTCCCACCCGCCTCGTTTATTCCCGCCCCCTTGTCTCCACCCGCCTCGTTTATTCCCGCCCCCTTGTCTCCCACCCGCCTCGTTTATTCCCGCCCCCTTGTCTCCACCCGCCTCGTTTATTCCTTCCCCCTTGTCTCCACCCGCCTCGTTTATTCCCGCCCCCTTGTCTCCACCCGCCTCGTTTATTCCCGCCCCCTTGTCTCCACCCGCCTCGTTTATTCCCTCCCCCTTGTCTCCCACCTGCCTCGTTTATTCCCGCCCCCTTGTCTCCACCCGCCTCGTTTATTCCCGCCCCCTTGTCTCCCACCCGCCTCGTTTATTCCCGCCCCCTTGTCTCCCACCCGCCTCGTTTATTCCCTCCCCCTTGTCTCCACCCGCCTCGTTTATTCCCGCCCCCTTGTCTCCACCCGCCTCGTTTATTCCCTCCCCCTTGTCTCCACCCGCCTCGTTTATTCCCGCCCCCTTGTCTCCCACCCGCCTCGTTTATTCCCGCCCCCTTGTCTCCCACCCGCCTCGTTTATTCCCGCCCCCTTGTCTCCACCCGCCTCGTTTATTCCCTCCCCCTTGTCTCCACCCGCCTCGTTTATTCCCGCCCCCTTGTCTCCACCCGCCTCGTTTATTCCCGCCCCCTTGTCTCCACCCGCCTCGTTTATTCCCTCCCCCTTGTCTCCACCCGCCTCGTTTATTCCTTCCCCCTTGTCTCCACCCGCCTCGTTTATTCCCGCCCCCTTGTCTCCCACCCGCCTCCTTTATTCCCTCCCCCTTGTCTCCCACCCGCCTCGTTTATTCCCGCCCCCTTGTCTCCCACCCGCCTCGTTTATTCCCGCCCCCTTGTCTCCACCCGCCTCGTTTATTCCCGCCCCCTTGTCTCCACCCGCCTCGTTTATTCCCGCCCCCTTGTCTCCCACCCGCCTCGTTTATTCCCGCCCCCTTGTCTCCACCCGCCTCGTTTATTCCCTCCCCCTTGTCTCCCACCCGCCTCGTTTATTCCCGCCCCCTTGTCTCCCACCCGCCTCGTTTATTCCCGCCCCCTTGTCTCCACCCGCCTCGTTTATTCCCTCCCCCTTGTCTCCACCCGCCTCGTTTATTCCCGCCCCCTTGTCTCCCACCCGCCTCGTTTATTCCCTCCCCCTTGTCTCCCACCCGCCTCGTTTATTCCCGCCCCCTTGTCTCCCACCCGCCTCGTTTATTCCCGCCCCCTTGTCTCCACCCGCCTCGTTTATTCCCGCCCCCTTGTCTCCCACCCGCCTCGTTTATTCCCGCCCCCTTGTCTCCACCCGCCTCGTTTATTCCCTCCCCCTTGTCTCCACCCGCCTCGTTTATTCCCGCCCCCTTGTCTCCACCCGCCTCGTTTATTCCCGCCCCCTTGTCTCCACCCGCCTCGTTTATTCCCGCCCCCTTGTCTCCACCCGCCTCGTTTATTCCCGCCCCCTTGTCTCCACCCGCCTCGTTTATTCCCGCCCCCTTGTCTCCACCCGCCTCGTTTATTCCCGCCCCCTTGTCTCCACCCGCCTCGTTTATTCCCGCCCCCTTGTCTCCCACCCGCCTCGTTTATTCCCGCCCCCTTGTCTCCACCCGCCTCGTTTATTCCCTCCCCTTGTCTCCACCCGCCTCGTTTATTCCCGCCCCCTTGTCTCCACCCGCCTCGTTTATTCCCGCCCCCTTGTCTCCACCCGCCTCGTTTATTCCCGCCCCCTTGTCTCCACCCGCCTCGTTTATTCCCGCCCCCTTGTCTCCACCCGCCTCGTTTATTCCCGCCCCCTTGTCTCCACCCGCCTCGTTTATTCCCTCCCCCTTGTCTCCACCCGCCTCGTTTATTCCCGCCCCCTTGTCTCCACCCGCCTCGTTTATTCCCGCCCCCTTGTCTCCACCCGCCTCGTTTATTCCCGCCCCCTTGTCTCCACCCGCCTCGTTTATTCCCGCCCCCTTGTCTCCACCCGCCTCGTTTATTCCCGCCCCCTTGTCTCCACCCGCCTCGTTTATTCCCTCCCCCTTGTCTCCACCCGCCTCGTTTATTCCCTCCCCCTTGTCTCCACCCGCCTCGTTTATTCCCTCCCCCTTGTCTCCACCCGCCTCGTTTATTCCCGCCCCCTTGTCTCCACCCGCCTCGTTTATTCCCTCCCCCTTGTCTCCACCCGCCTCGTTTATTCCCGCCCCCTTGTCTCCACCCGCCTCGTTTATTCCCTGCCCCCTTGTCTCCACCCGCCTCGTTTATTCCCTCCCCCTTGTCTCCACCCGCCTCGTTTATTCCCTCCCCCTTGTCTCCACCCGCCTCGTTTATTCCCGCCCCCTTGTCTCCACCCGCCTCGTTTATTCCCGCCCCCTTGTCTCCACCCGCCTCGTTTATTCCCGCCCCCTTGTCTCCACCCGCCTCGTTTATTCCCGCCCCCTTGTCTCCACCCGCCTCGTTTATTCCCGCCCCCTTGTCTCCACCCGCCTCGTTTATTCCCTCCCCCTTGTCTCCACCCGCCTCGTTTATTCCCGCCCCCTTGTCTCCACCCGCCTCGTTTATTCCCGCCCCCTTGTCTCCACCCGCCTCGTTTATTCCCGCCCCCTTGTCTCCCACCCGCCTCGTTTATTCCCGCCCCCTTGTCTCCACCCGCCTCGTTTATTCCCGCCCCCTTGTCTCCCACCCGCCTCGTTTATTCCCGCCCCCTTGTCTCCACCCGCCTCGTTTATTCCCTCCCCCTTGTCTCCCACCCGCCTCGTTTATTCCCGCCCCCTTGTCTCCACCCGCCTCGTTTATTCCCGCCCCCTTGTCTCCACCCGCCTCGTTTATTCCCTCCCCCTTGTCTCCACCCGCCTCGTTTATTCCCTCCCCCTTGTCTCCACCCGCCTCGTTTATTCCCGCCCCCTTGTCTCCACCCGCCTCGTTTATTCCCGCCCCCTTGTCTCCCACCCGCCTCGTTTATTCCCGCCCCCTTGTCTCCACCCGCCTCGTTTATTCCCGCCCCCTTGTCTCCACCCGCCTCGTTTATTCCCGCCCCCTTGTCTCCCACCCGCCTCGTTTATTCCCGCCCCCTTGTCTCCACCCGCCTCGTTTATTCCCGCCCCCTTGTCTCCACCCGCCTCGTTTATTCCCGCCCCCTTGTCTCCACCCGCCTCGTTTATTCCCGCCCCCTTGTCTCCACCCGCCTCGTTTATTCCCGCCCCCTTGTCTCCACCCGCCTCGTTTATTCCCTCCCCCTTGTCTCCACCCGCCTCGTTTATTCCCTCCCCCTTGTCTCCACCCGCCTCGTTTATTCCCGCCCCCTTGTCTCCACCCGCCTCGTTTATTCCCGCCCCCTTGTCTCCACCCGCCTCGTTTATTCCCGCCCCCTTGTCTCCACCCGCCTCGTTTATTCCCTCCCCCTTGTCTCCCACCCGCCTCGTTTATTCCCGCCCCCTTGTCTCCACCCGCCTCGTTTATTCCCGCCCCCTTGTCTCCACCCGCCTCGTTTATTCCCTCCCCCTTGTCTCCACCCGCCTCGTTTATTCCCGCCCCCTTGTCTCCACCCGCCTCGTTTATTCCCGCCCCCTTGTCTCCACCCGCCTCGTTTATTCCCTCCCCCTTGTCTCCACCCGCCTCGTTTATTCCCTCCCCCTTGTCTCCACCCGCCTCGTTTATTCCCGCCCCCTTGTCTCCTACCCGCCTCGTTTATTCCCGCCCCCTTGTCTCCACCCGCCTCGTTTATTCCCTCCCCCTTGTCTCCACCCGCCTCGTTTATTCCCGCCCCCTTGTCTCCACCCGCCTCGTTTATTCCCGCCCCCTTGTCTCCACCCGCCTCGTTTATTCCCTCCCCCTTGTCTCCCACCCGCCTCGTTTATTCCCGCCCCCTTGTCTCCCACCCGCCTCGTTTATTCCCGCCCCCTTGTCTCCACCCGCCTCGTTTATTCCCTCCCCCTTGTCTCCACCCGCCTCGTTTATTCCCTCCCCCTTGTCTCCACCCGCCTCGTTTATTCCCGCCCCCTTGTCTCCTACCCGCCTCGTTTATTCCCGCCCCCTTGTCTCCACCCGCCTCGTTTATTCCCGCCCCCTTGTCTCCACCCGCCTCGTTTATTCCCTCCCCCTTGTCTCCACCCGCCTCGTTTATTCCCGCCCCCTTGTCTCCACCCGCCTCGTTTATTCCCGCCCCCTTGTCTCCACCCGCCTCGTTTATTCCCTCCCCCTTGTCTCCACCCGCCTCGTTTATTCCCTCCCCCTTGTCTCCACCCGCCTCGTTTATTCCCTCCCCCTTGTCTCCACCCGCCTCGTTTATTCCCCCCCCTTGTCTCCACCCGCCTCGTTTATTCCCGCCCCCTTGTCTCCACCCGCCTCGTTTATTCCCTCCCCCTTGTCTCCACCCGCCTCGTTTATTCCCGCCCCCTTGTCTCCACCCGCCTCGTTTATTCCCTCCCCCTTGTCTCCACCCGCCTCGTTTATTCCCTCCCCCTTGTCTCCACCCGCCTCGTTTATTCCCGCCCCCTTGTCTCCACCCGCCTCGTTTATTCCCGCCCCCTTGTCTCCACCCGCCTCGTTTATTCCCTCCCCCTTGTCTCCACCCGCCTCGTTTATTCCCTCCCCCTTGTCTCCACCCGCCTCGTTTATTCCCGCCCCCCTTGTCTCCACCCGCCTCGTTTATTCCCGCCCCCTTGTCTCCACCCGCCTCGTTTATTCCCGCCCCCTTGTCTCCACCCGCCTCGTTTATTCCCTCCCCCTTGTCTCCACCCGCCTCGTTTATTCCCTCCCCCTTGTCTCCACCCGCCTCGTTTATTCCCGCCCCCTTGTCTCCACCCGCCTCGTTTATTCCCGCCCCCTTGTCTCCACCCGCCTCGTTTATTCCCGCCCCCTTGTCTCCACCCGCCTCGTTTATTCCCGCCCCCTTGTCTCCTACCCGCCTCGTTTATTCCCGCCCCCCTTGTCTCCACCCGCCTCGTTTATTCCCGCCCCCTTGTCTCCACCCCCCTCGTTTATTCCCTCCCCCTTGTCTCCACCCGCCTCGTTTATTCCCGCCCCCTTGTCTCCACCCGCCTCGTTTATTCCCTCCCCCTTGTCTCCACCCGCCTCGTTTATTCCCGCCCCCTTGTCTACACCCGCCTCGTTTATTCCCTCCCCCTTGTCTCCACCCGCCTCGTTTATTCTCGCTCCCTTGTCTCCACCCGCCTCGTTTATTCCCGCCCCCTTGTCTCCCACCCGCCTCGTATATTCCCGCCCAATTGTCTCCACCTGCCTCGTTTATTCCCGCCCCCTTGTCTCCTACCCGCCTCGTTTATTCCCTCCCCCTTGTCTCCACCCGCCTCGTTTATTCCCTCCCCCTTGTCTCCACCCGCCTCGTTTATTCCCGCCCCCTTGTCTCCCACCCGCCTCGTTTATTCCCGCCCCCTTGTCTCCACCCGCCTCGTTTATTCCCGCCCCCTTGTCTCCACCCGCCTCCTTTATTCCCGCCCCCTTGTCTCCACCCGCCTCGTTTATTCCCGCCCCCTTGTCTCCACCCGCCTCCTTTATTCCCGCCCCCTTGTCTCCACCCGCCTCGTTTATTCCCTCCCCCTTGTCTCCCACCCGCCTCGTTTATTCCCGCCCCCTTGTCTCCACCCGCCTCCTTTATTCCCTCCCCCTTGTCTCCACCCGCCTCGTTTATTCCCTCCCCCTTGTCTCCACCCGCCTCGTTTATTCCCGCCCCCTTGTCTCCACCCGCCTCCTTTATTCCCGCCCCCTTGTCTCCACCCGCCTCCTTTATTCCCTCCCCCTTGTCTCCACCCGCCTCGTTTATTCTCTCCCCCTTGTCTCCCACCCACCTCGTTTATTCCCTCCCCCTTGTCTCCACCCGCCTCGTTTATTCCCGCCCCCTTGTCTCCTACCCGCCTCGTTTATTCCCTCCCCCTTGTCTCCACCCGCCTCCTTTATTCCCGCCCCCTTGTCTCCACCCGCCTCCTTTATTCCCTCCCCCTTGTCTCCACCCGCCTCGTTTATTCCCTCCCCCTTGTCTCCCACCCGCCTCGTTTATTCCCGCCCCCTTGTCTCCACCCGCCTCGTTTATTCCCGCCCCCTTGTCTCCACCCGCCTCCTTTATTCCCGCCCCCTTGTCTCCACCCGCCTCCTTTATTCCCTCCCCCTTGTCTCCACCCGCCTCGTTTATTCCCTCCCCCTTGTCTCCCACCCGCCTCGTTTATTCCCGCCCCCTTGTCTCCACCCGCCTCGTTTATTCCCGCCCCCTTGTCTCCACCCGCCTCGTTTATTCCCGCCCCCTTGTCTCCACCCGCCTCGTTTATTCCCGCCCCCTTGTCTCCACCCGCCTCGTTTATTCCCTCCCCCTTGTCTCCACCCGCCTCGTTTATTCCCGCCCCCTTGTCTCCACCCGCCTCGTTTATTCCCGCCCCCTTGTCTCCACCCGCCTCGTTTATTCCCTCCCCCTTGTCTCCACCCGCCTCGTTTATTCCCGCCCCCTTGTCTCCACCCGCCTCGTTTATTCCCGCCCCCTTGTCTCCACCCGCCTCGTTTATTCCCTCCCCCTTGTCTCCACCCGCCTCGTTTATTCCCGCCCCCTTGTCTCCACCCGCCTCGTTTATTCCCTCCCCCTTGTCTCCACCCGCCTCGTTTATTCCCTCCCCCTTGTCTCCACCCGCCTCGTTTATTCCCTCCCCCTTGTCTCCCACCCGCCTCGTTTATTCCCGCCCCCTTGTCTCCCACCCGCCTCGTTTATTCCCGCCCCCTTGTCTCCACCCGCCTCGTTTATTCCCGCCCCCTTGTCTCCCACCCGCCTCGTTTATTCCCTCCCCCTTGTCTCCCACCCGCCTCGTTTATTCCCTCCCCCTTGTCTCCACCCGCCTCGTTTATTCCCTCCCCCTTGTCTCCACCCGCCTCGTTTATTCCCGCCCCCTTGTCTCCCACCCGCCTCGTTTATTCCCGCCCCCTTGTCTCCCACCCGCCTCGTTTATTCCCGCCCCCTTGTCTCCACCCGCCTCGTTTATTCCCTCCCCCTTGTCTCCACCCGCCTCGTTTATTCCCTCCCCCTTGTCTCCACCCGCCTCGTTTATTCCCGCCCCCTTGTCTCCACCCGCCTCGTTTATTCCCGCCCCCTTGTCTCCACCCGCCTCGTTTATTCCCGCCCCCTTGTCTCCACCCGCCTCGTTTATTCCCTCCCCCTTGTCTCCACCCGCCTCGTTTATTCCCGCCCCCTTGTCTCCACCCGCCTCGTTTATTCCCGCCCCCTTGTCTCCACCCGCCTCCTTTATTCCCTCCCCCTTGTCTCCACCCGCCTCGTTTATTCCCTCCCCCTTGTCTCCACCCGCCTCGTTTATTCCCGCCCCCTTGTCTCCACCCGCCTCGTTTATTCCCGCCCCCTTGTCTCCACCCGCCTCCTTTATTCCCGCCCCCTTGTCTCCACCCGCCTCCTTTATTCCCTCCCCCTTGTCTCCACCCGCCTCGTTTATTCCCGCCCCCTTGTCTCCACCCGCCTCGTTTATTCCCGCCCCCTTGTCTCCCACCCGCCTCGTTTATTCCCGCCCCCTTGTCTCCACCCGCCTCGTTTATTCCCGCCCCCTTGTCTCCCACCCGCCTCGTTTATTCCCGCCCCCTTGTCTCCACCCGCCTCGTTTATTCCCGCCCCCTTGTCTCCACCCGCCTCGTTTATTCCCGCCCCCTTGTCTCCACCCGCCTCGTTTATTCCCTCCCCCTTGTCTCCACCCGCCTCGTTTATTCCCTCCCCCTTGTCTCCACCCGCCTCGTTTATTCCCGCCCCCTTGTCTCCACCCGCCTCGTTTATTCCCGCCCCCTTGTCTCCACCCGCCTCGTTTATTCCCGCCCCCTTGTCTCCACCCGCCTCGTTTATTCCCTCCCCCTTGTCTCCACCCGCCTCGTTTATTCCCTCCCCCTTGTCTCCACCCGCCTCGTTTATTCCCGCCCCCTTGTCTCCACCCGCCTCCTTTATTCCCTCCCCCTTGTCTCCACCCGCCTCGTTTATTCCCGCCCCCTTGTCTCCACCCGCCTCGTTTATTCCCGCCCCCTTGTCTCCACCCGCCTCGTTTATTCCCGCCCCCTTGTCTCCCACCCGCCTCGTTTATTCCCGCCCCCTTGTCTCCCACCCGCCTCGTTTATTCCCGCCCCCTTGTCTCCACCCGCCTCGTTTATTCCCTCCCCCTTGTCTCCCACCCGCCTCGTTTATTCCCGCCCCCTTGTCTCCACCCGCCTCGTTTATTCCCGCCCCCTTGTCTCCACCCGCCTCGTTTATTCCCTCCCCCTTGTCTCCCACCCGCCTCGTTTATTCCCTCCCCCTTGTCTCCACCCGCCTCGTTTATTCCCGCCCCCTTGTCTCCACCCGCCTCGTTTATTCCCTCCCCCTTGTCTCCACCCGCCTCGTTTATTCCCGCCCCCTTGTCTCCACCCGCCTCGTTTATTCCCGCCCCCTTGTCTCCACCCGCCTCGTTTATTCCCGCCCCCTTGTCTCCACCCGCCTCGTTTATTCCCGCCCCCTTGTCTCCACCCGCCTCGTTTATTCCCGCCCCCTTGTCTCCACCCGCCTCGTTTATTCCCGCCCCCTTGTCTCCACCCGCCTCGTTTATTCCCGCCCCCTTGTCTCCACCCGCCTCGTTTATTCCCGCCCCCTTGTCTCCACCCGCCTCGTTTATTCCCGCCCCCTTGTCTCCCACCCGCCTCGTTTATTCCCGCCCCCTTGTCTCCACCCGCCTCGTTTATTCCCGCCCCCTTGTCTCCACCCGCCTCGTTTATTCCCGCCCCCTTGTCTCCCACCCGCCTCGTTTATTCCCGCCCCCTTGTCTCCACCCGCCTCGTTTATTCCCGCCCCCTTGTCTCCACCCGCCTCGTTTATTCCCGCCCCCTTGTCTCCACCCGCCTCGTTTATTCCCTCCCCCTTGTCTCCACCCGCCTCGTTTATTCCCTCCCCCTTGTCTCCACCCGCCTCGTTTATTCCCTCCCCCTTGTCTCCACCCGCCTCGTTTATTCCCGCCCCCTTGTCTCCACCCGCCTCGTTTATTCCCGCCCCCTTGTCTCCCACCCGCCTCCTTTATTCCCTCCCCCTTGTCTCCACCCGCCTCGTTTATTCCCGCCCCCTTGTCTCCACCCGCCTCGTTTATTCCCGCCCCCTTGTCTCCACCCGCCTCGTTTATTCCCGCCCCCTTGTCTCCACCCGCCTCGTTTATTCCCGCCCCCTTGTCTCCACCCGCCTCGTTTATTCCCGCCCCCTTGTCTCCACCCGCCTCGTTTATTCCCGCCCCCTTGTCTCCACCCGCCTCGTTTATTCCCGCCCCCTTGTCTCCACCCGCCTCGTTTATTCCCGCCCCCTTGTCTCCACCCGCCTCGTTTATTCCCGCCCCCTTGTCTCCCACCCGCCTCGTTTATTCCCGCCCCCTTGTCTCCACCCGCCTCGTTTATTCCCGCCCCCTTGTCTCCACCCGCCTCGTTTATTCTCCGCCCCCTTGTCTCCCACCCGCCTCCTTTATTCCCTCCCCCTTGTCTCCACCCGCCTCGTTTATTCCCTGCCCCCTTGTCTCCACCCGCCTCGTTTATTCCCGCCCCCTTGTCTCCACCCGCCTCGTTTATTCCCGCCCCCTTGTCTCCACCCGCCTCGTTTATTCCCGCCCCCTTGTCTCCACCCGCCTCGTTTATTCCCGCCCCCTTGTCTCCACCCGCCTCGTTTATTCCCGCCCCCTTGTCTCCACCCGCCTCGTTTATTCCCGCCCCCTTGTCTCCACCCGCCTCGTTTATTCTCCCCCCCTTGTCTCCACCCGCCTCGTTTATTCCCTCCCCCTTGTCTCCACCCGCCTCGTTTACCCCCCCTCTCCCCCCCCGCCTCCCCCTTGTCTCCCACCCGCCTCGTTTATTCCCGCCCCCTTGTCTCCCACCCGCCTCGTTTATTCCCGCCCCCTTGTCTCCACCCGCCTCGTTTATTCCCTCCCCCTTGTCTCCACCCGCCTCGTTTATTCCCTCCCCCTTGTCTCCACCCGCCTCCTTTATTCCCTCCCCCTTGTCTCCACCCGCCTCGTTTATTCCCTCCCCCTTGTCTCCCACCCGCCTCGTTTATTCCCGCCCCCTTGTCTCCCACCCGCCTCGTTTATTCCCACCCCCTTGTCTCCACCCGCCTCGTTTATTCCCGCCCCCTTGTCTCCACCCGCCTCGTTTATTCCCACCCCCTTGTCTCCACCCGCCTCGTTTATTCCCGCCCCCTTGTCTCCACCCGCCTCGTTTATTCCCGCCCCCTTGTCTCCACCCGCCTCGTTTATTCCCGCCCCCTTGTCTCCACCCGCCTCGTTTATTCCCGCCCCCTTGTCTCCACCCGCCTCGTTTATTCCCGCCCCCTTGTCTCCACCCGCCTCGTTTATTCCCGCCCCCTTGTCTCCCACCCGCCTCGTTTATTCTCGCCCCCTTGTCTCCACCCGCCTCGTTTATTCCCTCCCCCTTGTCTCCACCCGCCTCGTTTATTCCCTCGTTTATTCCCGCCCCCTTGTCTCCCACCCGCCTCGTTTATTCCCGCCCCCTTGTCTCCACCCGCCTCGTTTATTCCCGCCCCCTTGTCTCCACCCGCCTCGTTTATTCCCGCCCCCTTGTCTCCACCCGCCTCGTTTATTCCCGCCCCCTTGTCTCCACCCGCCTCGTTTATTCCCTCCCCCTTGTCTCCACCCGCCTCGTTTATTCCCGCCCCCTTGTCTCCACCCGCCTCGTTTATTCCCTCCCCCTTGTCTCCCACCCGCCTCGTTTATTCCCGCCCCCTTGTCTCCACCCGCCTCGTTTATTCCCGCCCCCTTGTCTCCACCCGCCTCGTTTATTCCCTCCCCCTTGTCTCCACCCGCCTCGTTTATTCCCTCCCCCTTGTCTCCACCCGCCTCGTTTATTCCCGCCCCCTTGTCTCCACCCGCCTCGTTTATTCCCTCCCCCTTGTCTCCACCCGCCTCGTTTATTCCCGCCCCCTTGTCTCCACCCGCCTCGTTTATTCCCGCCCCCTTGTCTATTCGGGACCCTATAACTAAAACGAATCTAAGGGATTATTTTTTAGTTCAGTTTCCTATTTATAACACAATACCTATTTTTGGTGTCGCATTACTTTATATAATTTTAATACGTAACTATTGGAAATGTCTTTTATGGTTTTAAATTTGTACTATACATAGACCGTCCGGTGTTGTATAATGATATTTTAATTGAATTTATCATAAATATTATGTTTGTCATTAAACTAGACATGAAGTAGATAATATTATTTTTATTGTTTTTTTCTGATTGAATACCATTTGGTTTCCTTCTCTTCGGAATATTGTCATTCAGCAGAATAACGCACGTTTTCTTAAAAGAATGCTGATCCTGATGTTTAATTAATTGATTTTTAATTAATTGCATCTTTAGTGAATTCAAATAGAACCACGAGTCGAATGTGGCTTTCAGAAAACTGTAATATCTAGTTATCACATTGGAATAAATTTGCGCTCTTTTTGAGAAATGTATTGATCTATTTGTATGTGGTCACGCCCACGCCCACGCCCACGCCCACGCCCACGCACTAATAAACCAGCAAAATTATCTGACTCTGTGTCACTGTTAGTTGTTGGCTCCCCAGTACCGAAACGAATTCTAATAACTCGGCCATGTCTTGATAAACTCATTCAGGATATTGAACAAATATTGTGAATCTAATTTTATTTGTTTAAAGATGAATGGGTTGTATAAATTATTGGATACATTTTAAACATCTTTGAAGCATATAGAGTAAAAAATTCACTCCAAGTTCTGCAGTTATTTTACAGGTCAACTGCCTATCTACCTACTTGTAGTTTTCATAATGTAGTTTATAAAGGAAAAAAGTTTATAAGTAAACGATAGGAAACTTAAATATTTACTTTTGTTATGTTAGGTTAGGACTATACAACTTGTTATTTACGTATTAATTGTTGACGGTGTAAAAGGCTGAGATAACTCACTCTTGAATTGACTCCCCAGCCATCTCAGACTAGGCTGAGAACACTCCCCACCCCAGTCGTCTCAGCCTAGGTTGATAACACTCCCTAGTTATCTTAGCCTCGGCTGAGAACACTCCCCTTAGGCTGAGATGACTCCCCTAATTGAGTTATAATTCATATCCGTACCTGTGTTATTTTCGTATATTGAAAAAATAAAACTGTAACCTATATTATTGAGATATCTTTTATTGTTTTGGTTAGAAAAGCCCGCCACTGTAACCTGCTCCTTTCCGTTAATTAAGAAATCTAGTGAGAAAACTGGGGAGTGTTCCCAGCCTAGACTGAGATGACTGGGGGGTCATATTTGGCGGGGAGTTATCTCAGCCTGTTACAACGGCGTTGTTTGTCAGATAACTCGATAAACAAATATGCCGTCGTCTTTCCGCGGGTAAGTTTTGAAGGGCTTCAAAATGCACTTTTTCAATGGCTAAAAATGCTAATTTATACCAAAGTTCACCTGATCATCAGTAGTCCCGACATTACCATGTCTGATTAAACAACCTGATTAGGTTCCTACTATTTAACCCGTGGCTGCGACATTTTAATCGAATTAATAAAAATAGAAGCAAGTCGTCACTTAGAAAACGGACCCCAAAGAACTCTCTCGGACAAAATTTACAAAAATAAGCAATATTAAATATTGTTGATAGAATTCCCCAAATATTATAGGCATCAATGTAGATCTACTTAATATTAACGAACTGCACTTTAACAATTAATTAACAAATTAATTAATTAATTAATTTTAATACTCGCCCCTTTCATTGCAAACCTAGTATCCGGTTCATAAATTCGCACAAAGACTTGTCATTACCTAGTAAATCTGTTGATTAAATTAACCAAGCAATTAAAAAAATATAAAATTGCTAACCGTAATTGAACAATTGCGTCAAATGGGCATTGTCGGGTTTTGCCATGCACGTTTTTGGAAATAGTGCGTTTTGTTATTTGTATTCCTTATGTATTTTCATAACCAGATCAGATAATTATCGTCGTTAGGTTGCGACAATTTGCAATTTAAATATATTTAAAGTATTTACAAATTATTAATAAAACTGAACCTGAAACTATATTGTAGCTAATGTTGTGTCTTTGGGAAAAAGCTTCTTAGCTATAATCTTATAACTCCTAGCTATAGAAAAACACTTTCCCAATGTTTTAAAGCTTTTATAAAATTCGTTCTAAAATGAAATATATTTGTTGGAGAACATATATTTTTATGCTAAATAATTGCTATCATGTTCTCCAAAAAGATACCAAAAACCTGGTATAATATATATTTTGAGGGGTGTGTACTTAAAACGCACAAGTAGGCCTACCCTACCCCGCCATTCTACACTTACACATTTCGCATTTGAAGCCAACTCATATGTACATAATTATCAGTTTGAAAATAAGAAATTACTTTTTTTTCATTAGTTTCTCAAAGACATTGTCAATATTAGGTCGCGATCGTCGTTCTTTGTTTGTCTTCGGTTCAGTTTGTTGTGGTTCCCAAGTAGTTTCTCCTCTATTACCTTCTACACGTTGTAGTAATTTTGTGTCACGACTTGGGCTCGGCTTTGCCTTCGGAATCCCGTATCGATAAGCTTTATTCCTCTGATGTAACCGACTAATGTCACCTTTACGCTTTACTTCCTCATCACCGGGAGGTTTCAGTTCAAGATCTTTCTTATGTTCCTTACTTTCATTTTCACAATAACAGAGAGGATCGGCACCTAATTCATTAAGTGAATTCTGGTAGTCGATATCCTTCATGGCCCTTTCGTCGTCGGATAAGAGTCGTTGTTCATCAGCTTTCTTTCGCCTTGTGAGTTCACTTTTTCGCTCATTATGGAGTTGTATGATTCTTTGTTCTTTCGTATTTTCCAAGTCCGATTTCTTGGTCTTGACTTTCTCAACACCGTCTGGCATTGGCAATGCTCTGGATGTCCGCGAGAGTACAGTTTGTCGAGTTGCCACACTTTGACGAGGTACCGTCCCTGGGGATGAGATGGATGACTTTTTTCTTGTATCAAACGACAGATCTTTCGAGCCAATGGATTTCCTTCCGTTTCTAACATTTCCATTCATGTCATTGGCACTTTCCTTTACTTTTACATCCTTCTCCCTAATGCCCGGTGCTTCTGGTTCTGTCTTTGTAGTCTCTTCAAATCGTGCTACATTGTCAGGGAGTTCTTCACCCTCTGTAGAAGGGCTTGGAGAATTTTCTTCCACGTCACTCTCATCATTCAAAGTAGATATATCAGCTCCTTCATCTTCAGTCGCCATCTTATCAGTTTCATTTAAAGTTTGTTATTTTAAAGTTACTTTAGTTATTATATAGTTACTGTATGCTAATCGATATTACTTACTGAATGTGTTTGAATCTGTTATAATAGAAGGTACTAGTTCGCCATGTCGACACCACCGACCTATTTCTTTTACTATGGTTTTTTTTTATAATTTTTGAAGTGGAAATACTAGAAAAATACTTTTTCAAATTAAAAAAATATAATTAATTTATAAATTATTTATTTATTTATATTTATAAATTAATTTTATATACTGGTACTATTTTGTAACTAATGTAAATGTACTATATATCTACTAAAAGATAATTATATTATTTTTTTTTTTAAATGCTAGCTAGTACGGTAGGTATATTCTGAAATTATAAAAACATCTTATTAACCAACCAAAAAAAAACGAACAAATACTAGCTACTTTAATAAATAATATCTACTAATGTTCTAGAGCACGGTACTACTAGCATGTGTGTCAAATTTTTAATGATTTTTATGATGTATTTTATGACAAATTTTCACTTATATTTATATATTATGGTCGATTGTATAAATGATTTTTGTTAAGAACACATTTTTTTGTTCTAGCACACACACACATTTTTTTGTTCTAGAACATTTCTTGGGAAAAAATTAAATAGTACAGAAATCATCATACAACCCTTACAAAAAATCAATAAAAATTTGTGAGACATATGCTACATAGTAGTACCCTAGAGCACTTACCAATATCAAAAATCCGAAAAAAATTAATATTTTGCAAATTTTAAAAAATACTAGCTAATAAAAAAAAAACTAGATACCATAAAAAAATATCTAGTAATTGTTTATATGTTTTAACATCCATAAGTTGTATAAATTATTAAGTAATTTAAACAGTACTTAGGATGATCCAATTCTATAGCAAATGGGGCGGAAATGCCTCTATGGTTATTGGTCAGCATACCCGAACGTTTATCTTGAGACGCGGGTCCGATCCCCGCTGGTGGCGAATTCATTTTTTCCGCTCTATTTGCTATATGGTTGGATCATCCTAAGTCCTGTTTAAATTACTTAATAATATCTAGCAATGTTCCAGAACATTCACCAATATCAATAAAGACAACAATAACACCAATAAAATCACAAAGGTTCTTACAAATTTGTTATACTTTACTAATACCGGTTATACATACTATATACTAGTACCCTATTAATTCATAAAATCAAAAAAATGAGTATAAAAATAATGTCTGGTATCTTATATTTTATTGTTAAATTTATATTTATAAAAACGTTCCAGAATTTTTTTCTGTAGCCTTTTTAAGAGGTCTAGAACATAGTTCTAGAAACTTGGTATACAATACCGCCAAATGTTCGTAAATCGTGAACGAAACATACAAATATAAGAACTGGCTACTATTATCTATTATACATCTTGTTAAGTAATCCACGAATTTAACAATGAAACAACATATTATATTGTGTATAATGTACCTTTATCTCACTTCGGTCCCGCGTTTCAATATTTCACTCACTCACTCGCTTCGCTCGTTCGTGTAAATATTAACACACGGGACCGGTTTGATATAAAGTTCTACATTATACAAAATATAATAAATAGTTCATATTTAGTTGTTTTATTACGTGTAATTTGTTTTATATGGTACCTATGTACAGTACTACAGTATATAAATATAATGTAATATACATGTTACATGTTACATGTATTGTTGATGTAA
The DNA here is from genome assembly GCA_032718475.1 of Nemertoderma westbladi. NCBI lineage: Eukaryota > Metazoa > Xenacoelomorpha > Nemertodermatida > Nemertodermatidae > Nemertoderma > Nemertoderma westbladi. Next base: position 49,275 of record JAUCBJ010003949.1, read on the forward strand.
TAAACGTGTGTTTTTTGGTTTGCTAGCATTTTTGGTTGTTTTGAAAATAAAATAAATTTAACTAAAGTTATTTTTTTTATATTTGGGCATCAACATATTTTTGACCATAACTTCGCTAGTTTTGATCGCGGGGAGCTGATTTTGGGCTCATTTTGTTCGGAATAAAATACCTATCCCCTTTATTGTGTGCAAAAGTGCGGACAATAAAGAAATAAAGAAATGTTCCAATCAATCTTCCAAAAATGCGGATTATAAAATATTTATCCAATCAACGATCTAGAAGTTTATTCTGTTGATTTCTCATTATTTATTCTAGATCAGTAATTACGTTGGTAATTGTTAATCAATTTAGCATTAAAAAGTTGCATGATAGTTTGCTCAAGTAGGGCCTAGCTAGTTTAATCACACAATCATTTAACATTTAATTACACAAAATTTCAGAATTGACCACAAATTTGCGATTACTTTGTTACTTTAAACTTCTAATTTAGAATATTTTAAAGAAAACAACATCTTTTACAAAATGAAAGTATTTTTTTGTCCTGCTTAATCCGCATGTCCTAGAAATAGTTAAGGCATTTTTTCCTCGCCCTTCGGCCTAGAAAAAAATATGGTTTAACTATTCCTCGACAATGCGGATTATAAAATCGGACAAAGAAATTCTATTTTCTATTTGTAAGAAGAAGTACAGTATATAGATATTTTTAAAGTCCACTTCACAATTTTATGATTTTGTTATGTTTTCTCATTCAAAAACGCTGTGATGAAATACAATTTAAAAAAATTACGATCCAACATTCGAGATTTTACACTCTAATATAATAATTTCTAAAATATATTGGTTTAAGGGTTTTTATTTCACGGCATACCAATAATTACGTCCCAAATACATCAAATCGTTGTTTTTCTATAATAATTATCGGAATCGTTTAATGTTTAGTTTGACGTGGTTTAATTATAACAGATATTTATTTTTAATATTTCCATGAAACCTATTGCATTTGTGGTTGCAGAAGGACCATTATGGTTGCAGACAGACCATTATGGATGCAGACAGACCATTATGGTTGCAGACAGACCATTATGGTTGCAGACAGACCTATTATCATTGCAGACAGACCATTATGGTTGCAGACAGACCATTATGGTTGCAGCAGACCATTGTGGTTGCAGACAGACCATTATGGTTGCAGACAGACCATTATGGTTGCAGACAGACCATTATGGTTGTAGACAGACCATTATGGTTTCAGACTGACCATTGTATTTGCAGACAGACCATTAGGGTTGCAGGCAGACCATTATGGTTGCAGACAGACCCTTATGGTTGCAGACAGACCATTATGGTTGCAGACATGATTATATAATGTAGACCGAGGCTTGTCAGCTGTCCAGCTAGCTAAATGTATTTATTTGAGATTTGAGATTCCGTATTAAAAAATAGTAAATATTATACGTCGTAAACATTGATAACGCTGGTGATACTTTTTTTCAAATAAAACAATATATTCGATATAAAAACGTAACGGAAAACACTATTTTCCACTCATTTTCTTTAGCGAAATTCAGTTATTCTGCCCTCGTGTGTTGAGTTTTCCACTCGTTGGCATTTTAACACTCGCTTCGCTCGTGCTAAAAACCTGCCAACTCTTGTAAAACTCAACCACTCGGACAGAATATTTGAATTTCGCTAAATTGAAATTGAGTGAAAAAAGCCTCGGTGTTTTACGCTTACTTTTTTTTTATCGAATAATAGTCATTTAATTATTTGTGTGGAAGTCTTCGTACTGGGCATTATGTATTCGCCATGGTACCAGAGATCTCCCCGAAGGACTACACCATCTTTTGTAAGTTTATATATATTTTCGAGTCCTACCCAAAAGGTCTCTTCTATGTCACCGAAGCCTGATCGATAGTTCTACCAATCTTTATAGAAATCCTCGGAAGCGTCTACCCGTCTCTGTATTACAACCCAAGGTTCACCAGGCACTTTGGTATCGCATCTGATAAATCCTCGAAGACCGTAATGGTGGTTGACTATAGCGGTGGTGTTTGCTGGAGTGTTTGGACAAACTAACGAAGAATGGTGCCGCAATCTTTCGTCAATATTTTCTGATAAATTGTCATCCATTCCGTTATTGTTATCTGTGAGTTTATTAATCTTTTTTGTTATGTCGTCTAATTCGTTATTCTTGGCTGTGAGTTTGTCGTTCAAGTCACGAATCTGTTCAGTAAACTTCTGTTGAAGTAAATAAGACGAAGCTGCTATCGTCGCCCCCACCACCAACAACGCAACCAACAACACACCAATAATAACCACAACCCACCATCTTCTAGCTGAAACAACACGTCCCTCATTAACGCTATCTCCTATATTCTGTGAGGACTGTGACGTGGTTGGTGAGGAAATTATCTTACCCGGTATGACGTCATAAACGCCTTCCTGATGATCTGGGATTTCATCCAATGGTATCTCTGTTGTATCGCTATAGATTCCATTATGGGCCATGATGAACAGTTAGTTCCGAAGAGTAAAATTCCGAAATCCTAAATGTACTAAGAACTACTTAATAACTACTTGTGATAAATAATACTTTGTGTAAAGTAGCACAAATAAAGCCCCGAGGATCAGAACACTGTAAAGTACTTTGGAACAAGTATGTATATAGTCTATAGTCTGGATGGCACATTCACAAGAATGCTACGCCGGGTACATTGTGTCAAGTACAATGCACACATCTCCAACCAGACACTATATAACATTGGAGGTATCTCATTGGTTCCCCCAAGCTTGACACTAGAACAAAATCGCCTCCGCTTTGCAGGACATTGCTTTCGCCGTGAGGACCAGCCAGTGCATAATCTTGTACTTTGGCAGCCTCATGGAGTGAATAAGCATGGTGGACAGCCTATGACTTTCTTGAGACGCATCTTAAAGGACACTGGCCTTAAAGATGCGGATGATCTAGCAAATGTCATGGGTGATAGGGAGTTGTGGCGGTGCAATTTTGTTGACAAGCCGGCACAGCATTCTTAAAAATGCAGCTGCAATGCAGCATGCCGATCATAGTAGTATGTAGTCTTATAGTTATAGTCTTATAGTCTTTATAGTTATAGCACCATTTTTAACCTTACTTTTGGCACTTTTTTTTGAGACATTTTATTTTGAAAATTACATTGTATGAAACATGATTTGTAACATCTCTATTTTTTATTTACACCGGTTTATTCCGGTATATATTACACCGGTCATATAAATTAATAATTAATAATACAAATTAAAAAAAAACCACCTACAGTTATCGTCTATCGATTGACCCATATATCAAAAATTATTCAATTTGGACAAAGCCTTGTTACCATTGGTTTTCATTGACTTTGTTAAAAAAGCGCTACCCCCCATTAAGATCTTCTCTCTTACAAGTAACCTCAGAGTTTTGCCATGGCACATCTGTTTTCGTTTGGATTTCTGGGGGATATGCCTCTTAGCTGATTCCTTGTGGGCTGTTATTATATTCTGGTATATTGAATCGGTAGACTGGTGTTCATCCATTGACTGAAGTGCTTCAAAGCGGTTTTGAACTTCTACTGTATAAGCATCCTTTACAGCATTGTCATTTCTGAGTTTCTCCCAGTCATAGTTGATTTGCTTGCTTGTCCTGGGTTTGATGGCTGTCAAACTGAGTCTGATCTCTGCAGTCACAATTCTGTGGTCCGAAGCAATTAGGTTGAACGAGCTGTATGCCTCGCAGTTGATCATGCTGTTTCTCCACGTTTGTTGATAAGGATGTAATATAAACCACGGAGTAATGTAAATCATGGAGTTTATATACCAAGCCCTAAACTTGTTAGAATTCTAGATAGCCTTCTTACGTGTCCCTGCAACCTCCTATGAAATACCTGGTTCGTTTGTTTCCCCTTTACTGTAACTCACTCTATATCACCCCACTCGCTCCACTCACCCCATGTGTTAGTTTAACTGTTCCGCTAGCAGGATGAGCTGTTCGGAATGCTCTGGTGCACACGAGATCGGAGACACTGGCGTTAGTTTAACGAGTTTAGGCACTGGAGGCGCTCGCCTTTTAGCCTTAGCTAACATTTTTTGGGCTCCTCCGGAAGCAGAAGCCATGAGTAATAAAATATAAATTGTAAATGTTTTTTTTAACGAATAATTTTCCAACTGTTAAGCTCTTTCAAAGTCCTGTTTAATTAACTGACAGTTTTTAAGGAATTATTTAATATTCATTGTAAAATGATACCATATTATCTATCAGTTGAAAGTATAAGTTTTCACTAATTAAATTAAAATATTTTAGCATCGGAATTTAAATGGTTGATAATGATAACTTAAATATTATTTATTAGTTGGTATTGCAAAGCTGCTACGGTAGCGGTGGCTCTATCCGTGCGTCACTTTTTCATTTATCTATTTGTAATTATTGGATGTTCATCTTCAACAACAACTTTTAACTAAATAAGTTAATAAACCATGAAAGTATTTTTGTTACATTATGTAAACTAATTATATATAACTATATCTATTATAGTACATATCGATACTATATCTAATATAAATAAATATAGTCATAGATAATTATATATAACTTATTATATATCAGCACTCTTTGGAGATATCCTCGTACCACAGAAAAGCACTTAGTAACTTTAGTAACAATAAACTTCTGGAACACGTCGAGAATATTCTCCATTGATAATAGCGGGGCCATTGTAGGCTGGCTAAGTAAGGGTAAGATTACTTACCGTACAGTTGTTACAGTAACTGATATTACTTTACTATATTAAAAATAAAAAGGGTATGAATTTCATAAATATTCCTAAACATTACAAAAGCTAGTAAGTTGATATAATATAACAAAATAGCTTACACCATCGACCTTACACCATCGACCTTACACCATCGACCTTACACCATCGACCTTACACCATCGACCTTACACCATCGACCTTACAACATCGACCTTACACCATCGACCTTACATAACCATTTTATCTTAAATCAAATGGTAACTTTTCTTCTCCGTCTCATGAGAAAATGACACTATTACGGGTCATGGTGTATACATTTCTATTTCTAAAAAAATAAAAATATATTTTTAAATAAACTAAATAAAATTTCTAAAATGTATATTTTTAAAATTTATATTTTTGTCATCATTTTTTCTTGAATTTTAATCAGCTGAATTTCAGAGGATTACGTGAGACATAGGGAAACTGTGGTCGCTGTAACTGAACGAGGGGAGACATAGGGAAACTGTAAGGGTCGCTGTAACTGAACGAGGGGAGACAGGGAAACTGTGAGGGTCGCTGTAACTGAACGGGGGGAGGCCTAGGGAAACTGTAAGGGTCGCTGTAACTGAACGAGGGGAGACATAGGGAAACTGTAAGGGTAGCTGTAATTGAACGAGGGGAGACAGGGAAACTGTAAGGGTCGCTGAAACTGAACGAGGGGAGACAGGGTAACTGTAAGGGCCGCTGTAACTAAACGAGTGGAGACATAGGGAAACTGTAAGGGTCGCTGTAACTGAACGATGGGAGACATAGGGAAACTGCATGGGACGCTGTAACTGAACGAGGGGAGACATAGGGAAACTGAAAGGGTCGCTGTAACTGAACGAGGGGAGACAGGGTAACTGTAAGGGTCGCTGTAACTGAACGAGGGGAGACATATGGAAACTGTAAGGGTAGCTGTAATTGAACGAGGGGAGACAGGGAAACTGTAAGGGTCGCTGAAACTGAACGAGGGGAGACAGGGTAACTGTAAGGGCCGCTGTAACTAAACGAGTGGAGACATAGGGAAACTGTAAAAGTCGCTGCAACTGAACGGGGGGAGACAGGGAAACTGTAAGGGTCGCTGTAACTGAACGAGGGGAGACAGGGTAACTGTAAGGGCCGCTGTAACTAAACGAGTGGAGACATAGGGAAACTGTAAAAGTCGCTGCAACTGAACGGGGGGAGACAGGGAAACTGTAAGGGTCGCTGTAACTGAACGAGGGGAGACATAGGGAAACTGTAAGGGTCGCTGTAACTGAACGATGGGAGACATAGGGAAACTGCATGGGACGCTGTAACTGAACGAGGGGAGACATAGGGAAACTGAAAGGGTCGCTGTAACTGAACGAGGGGAGACAGGGTAACTGTAAGGGTCGCTGTAACTAAACGAGTGGAGACATAGGGAAACTGCAAAAGTCGCTGCAACTGAACGGGGGGAGACAGGGAAACTGTAAGGGTCGCTGTAACTGAACGATGGGAGACATAGGGAAACTGCATGGGACGCTGTAACTGAACGAGGGGAGACATAGGGAAACTGAAAGGGTCGCTGTAACTGAACGAGGGGAGACAGGGTAACTGTAAGGGTCGCTGTAACTGAACGACGGGAGACAGGGAAACTGTAAGGGTCGCTGTAACTGAACGAGGGGAGACATAGGGAAACTGTAAGGGTCGCTGTAACTGAACGAGGGGAGACATAGGGAAACTGGGTCGCTGTAACTGAATGAGGGAAGACAGGGGAACTGTAAGGGTCGCTGTAACTGAACGAGGGGAGACATATGTAAACTGTAATGGTCGCTGTAACTGAATGAGGGAAGACAGGGGAACTGTAAGGGTCGGTGTAACTGAACGGGGGGAGACAGGGAAACTGTAAGGGTCGGTGTAACTGAACGGGGGGAGACAGGGAAACTGTAAGGGTCGCTGTAACTGAACGGGGGGAGACATAGGGAAACTGGGTCGCTGTAACTGAACGAGGGTAGACATAGGGAAACTGGGTCGCTGTAACTGAACGAGTGGAAGACAGAGGGAAACTGTAAGGGTCGCTGTAACTGAACGAGGGGAGACATAGGGAAACTGTAAGGGTCGCTGTAACTGAACGAGGGGAGACATAGGGAAACTGTAAGGGTCGCTGTAACTGAACGAGGGGAGACATAGGGAAACTGTAAGGGTCGCTGTAACTGAACGAGGGGAGACGTAGGGAAACTGAAAGGGTCGCTGTAACTGAACGATGGGAGACATAGGGAAACTGTAAGGGTCGCTGTAACTGAACGAGGGGAGACATAGGGAAACTGTAAGGGTCGCTGTAACTGAACGAGGGGAGGGTAGACAGAGAAACTGTAAGGGTCGCTGTAACTGAACGAGGGGAGACGGGGAAACTGTAAGGGTCGCTGTAACTGAACGAGGGGAGACATAGGGAAACTGTAAGGGTCGCTGTAACTGAACGAGGGGAGGGTAGACAGAGAAACTGTAAGGGTCGCTGTAACTGAACGAGGGGAGACGGGGAAACTGAAAGGGTCGCTGTAACTGAACGATGGGAGACATAGGGAAACTGTAAGGGTCGCTGTAACTGAACGAGGGGAGACATAGGGAAACTGTAAGGGTCGCTGTAACTGAAATCAAGCCGATATAAGGGATGGCTTGAGATTCAAGAAAAAAATGTTGATCCTTTTCAAGTTGGTCAACAGCTGGTAATCCACGGCGACGCATTCCTTGTGTTGGTTGCCAGAAAAGTAGAAGTCTTTACTTCTCCAGCAGTGCCCACTGAATCTTAACTTGCATTCACGGAGGGTGGTTGATACAGGTGGTATACAACCATAAAGCTCGGCGTTTGTCATGTGATGTCTACAGCTGATGTTTAGAGATGCCCTTAGTATTCTAGTCTTGTGTAACAACCATCAATTCGTTGGTCAAGTGAATTCGTCAGTGTCCAGGTCTCACCACCGTATAAGACTTTCCTATTACAACTAGAACACTGTGGCCAGAAGAGCTTGGTCTTCAGGTTCCTGGAGATGTCTGATTTCCAGATGGTATCCATTTTGATAGAGCTAGTGAATTCGCTTGCTTGTCCTGGGTTTGCTGCCTCTTCAACTTAGTGTGATCTCTGCAGTCACAATTCTGTGGTCCGAAGCAATTAGGTTGAACGAGCTGTATGCCTGGCAGTTAATCATGCTGTTTCTCCGCTTTTGTTGATAAGGATGTAATATAAATAAATTGGAGATGAGCTGTTGCAACTCTAATTAAAGGTGTAATATTATGGGAATATATGCAACTTAAGACTGCCCGTTCAATAGAAGTGGATTACGTGGGACTGTGAGTGTCAGGGGCTAGTGGCTGAGCTGGTTAGCGCTACTGATGTCAGGCCGAAACGTACGTATAGCGCTGGCTCAACCCCTGTTGACGCGCTTTCTCATTTTTTTCCACTTCTGAACAAACACATAATATTACACCTTTAATTACAGTTGCAACAGCTCATCTCCAATTTATTTGATTAATATCACCTGGCAGCAATACTCGAGCTGAATATTTATTTATTTGTACTTCCCTCCTGTTTCACTCTACTAGCATACTTGAGGCCGGTAGGTCCGCTGTTAGAGATAGAATATATGCAACTTAAGATTGCCCTTTCAATAGAAGTGGATTAGGTGGGAGTGTGAGTGTCAGGGGCTAGTGGCTGAGCTGGTTAGCGCTACTGATGAGGCCTGTCAGGCCGAAACGTACGTATAGCGCTGGGTCAACCCCCGGTGACGCGCTTTCTCATTTTTTCCATTTCTGAACAAACACATAATATCACACATGTAATATAAACCACGGAGATTATATACCAAGCCCTAAACTTGTTAGAATTCTAGATAGCCTTCTATCATGTCCCTGCAACCACCTATGAAAGCCCTGGCTCGTTTGTTTCCCTTTTAGTGTGTCTCACCCCATCTGTTAGTTTACACTAGAGTTTGTATGTTCCATTAATTTTTGTATTAGTAAATATTTTCTTCTCCAAATAATTTTCCTTCTACTATGGCCGTTTTCCAAAAGTCTTTGTGTGTGTCGGAAACCATAATATTGTCGGAAGCCAATATCAGAATAGGCCTATATAATAACTAGCCATAGTATAATTATAATTGTTCGCAAGATGGCTTGCAGCTTTTGCTGCCCGAAAGCCCCACTCGTGTTCTGTTACCTGTTATTGATCTATTGTTTCTGTTCCTTTGTTTGTAAATTTGTATCATGTCTACGTATAAATAATAATCTGCCTATGTATAATCTATGTTGTCTGCTCCGCTCCCATTCGTATTTGCGTGGGGTCTTCGTGCAGCATCTGTGTAAACTGTCTTGCAGTTATAATAAATTTATCAATCCAAAAATTATTGGGCTTGGCATCAGCTGGTTGCTAGGAGACTGTAGGATGTATCAAGTGGGTTTGAAATTCAGCAATACCAGTACAATGCAGCAATAATGTGGCCTTGGGAAGTGTGGTAGGCCTATTTCACTTTCAGCCATTCCAGCATTTCCAGGTTGCAGAGTTCAGAGTACGACACCAGTAATACTTATCTTAATTAATCTTATTAAACATATGTTTTACAGTACGGTACCGGTACTGTTAGTAGTACAGAGTTACCGGTAACGTCTTCAGGTCGTTGGCGCCACCTGCCAATCATGCTCGGCCACGGCAACCATGCAGCCATGGAAGTTTTGAAATTATGCGGACTTAAAACAGACTGACATATTGTCAGGTTGTACCAGCTGACCTTTATTCCATGTTCCGGTATCCACTCCTGCACTAGGTACCCCAACCGCCCAATACTGCAATACCAAGCAACGTTTTGGAAATGTACCGGTACTCAAACAACTCGCCATCAAGGCCACCGCCTATGTCTGTCGCAGTGTCTTTGGCGACCTCGACTTTTGGTATCGCTACTGCGCTAGCGCTACGGGCTAACTGGACTAACCGATGAGCGAGACCCGAGGACTGAAGAATGCATTGATTTTTTTGAGTAGTTTGACTGTACTTCTATGACATCTATGCCAAGCTGCCAATGCGAAATTTTGTTTAAAGTAAAAGTTTGGTTAAATTTTCTTAATTATTTATTTAAATTTCTTAAGTACCGATTTTGGGATAGAATTGCTCAATTTTAATCTGTATCTAATAACTGACCCTCGTCCTGCGCGATGGCTCCACGAACGTCCATCCATTTCCAATGTCATTGTACTTCATGGCAGTGTTTTGATGGCAAATCTGATGTTCTTCGTTACAGATGATATTCCATTGCCAAAGCGACCATGTCACCCTGTTTGTAATGAGCTTTCAGTGTGCGGTGCGTGCGTTCATTGTGGCAATCTTTTAGTGTCTTTTTACATTTCAACAGGTTGGTTCTTCTTTCTTCTCTATAATTAATCTCCTAATTAATCTATTTCCAGGTTGTTTACATACTGTTGCTAGTTTATTTTATATAAATTTATAGATTAAAATAGATTGAAATTAAATATGTAAAAAATAATGCCCTGGAATGTTTTCCCCTTTTCATTTGAACTGACTTTGTGACTGACTGTAAAGTTGGGTGATCGGAAGATAAAGTATTGTGAGCAAACTATAAAGTTGTGTGACCAAAATTTGACGTTGTTGAAACCTACGGATTCAATAATTATTTACATTCCAGAATATAATATATATATATTTGAAACATTGTATTTAAGGTGAAAACAAACTATTTACTACCGTGCACAAAAATTATTAACCAACAAAATTTTTCACCATTTCGTGAATAAATATTACAAATATAAATTTATATTTTCAATAATAAATATTAATAATGACTATATCATTATAGATATATGTATATATATATATATATATATATGAGATTCATTATATTTTTGATACGGTAATAACATTATTGTGATTGATTTGTAAAATAAGCTGCCGATATGTCCATATGAATGTAACTAACCGACATTATACATACAGTAATGAAAAGTTAGTGAAATTATATATTTATGTTGATAAACTACTTTCCGCTCATTGTTGTTAATGTTACACCTTTACTGTCTTCCTGCTTTAACCACGAAATAGATCTGTAATAAATAAAAATATTTTCGTTACTAAATTAACATGGTGCGTATAAGATTGCGAGACACGCTTCTGCTACAACTACAGATAATTAATTACTGATTCTAAGTGATAAGATACATGCAGAGCCTATAAATAATATAATACACTCTAATAAACTCTATCATTACAATATAATATCGTATAAACAATAATTATATCCAGGATATACACTATACACTACTGTCTTGTTCACGTCGTTATTTTGGTACTCTAATTAAAAAACACATTACATAAATTTTGAAACATAAAATAGATTTACCAAGTGGTGAATCGTCTACATAAGTAATGATAACTATTAATTAATTCAACTCACTTGCAACATGGAAATATCTTCCTAAACACATATTTGTATCCTCTCATAAACTGCGGGTTCATTCCATAAATAAAAACATTTACAGCTGAATTCATATGATCCATTGAAGCAACCAACATGTATAACTCACTTGGGATAGGATCGTATTGTAATATTATCTGAAAAACCCGAAAAACATTTACACTATAAATTCAACATCATATTTTTGTAGTACTGCATGGAAAACAAGGTAAATAATAAGGGAATTTGGGAAAACAAATTGGTTCTGATGTAGTTAAACTGGAATTCTACTAGCTCATACAATGAAAACTTTTAATATTAATTTAATCAAAAAAATACGTGATACGTGTGAGTGCGCGAGAAAATTGTTGGGCTATAAACAATTGTATAAGGTGCCCTGAATCGAGTGGCGTTCTTGGTAAAAACATGAAGAAATGTTTTTACTTTAATATAGATTTTTCTCCAAAATATGAATTCCATGCACAAAAATTTCTTCACTACAAATATGTATTCTCTATCAAAATAATATCGCAACGAAAATCTTTAGAATCGTTAGAAAATCAAACTGAGTTCGAAATGCTGAAAATCGAGTTTATTGTTAATTTTCGCATATTGCTCGGGAAACAAGCTGAAATTATTTTCGCTAATTTTGATTAAGTGTTCTATAATATAAATACCGTTTTTTCCGATAATTACACCATGAATTACTATATACTACGGCCTGTTATAGGTCACCTAAAGAGGTTGAAAAAAAGAGGCCAGTTTTTTTTTACAATATTATGATATTTTTATATGGGGAGAGTTCTGTAAATTTTCATTTGCTGCAATTTGGTTAATGGACGTATTTGAAGTCACCTCGTTAAGCTAGAAACTAAATTTTATGGTAGCTAGTGTTTTAGGTAGGTTTAGCTTGTAATTTCAACACTGCTTCCGACATCCTACTTCCTTCTATAAATATTTTGTAGTAGCTAGTTCTTATTATTATTTGTACAGAAAATCTCCAAGAACAAGTTAGCTTTTCATTTAAAAAAAATTATGTTCTAGAACAAATGTTTTTTGTTCTAGAACATTTTTTTAGAAAAAAATCTGGATTCTATTTATAACGCATGGAATCGTTCTAAAACGTGTTTAAAATCAATAAAAAAAAATTGTGAAAAAAAAATTGTGAAAAATATTTTTAATTGGTTTTAAATAGAATCCAGATTTTTTTCTAAAAAATGGTCTAGAACAAAAATTATTTGTTCTAGAACTTATTTTTTAAATAATGAATAGCTAACAGGCTCTAGAACATTTTCTATACAAATAGTAATAAGAAATAGCTACTACAAAATATTTATAGAAGGAAGTAGGATGTCGGAACCAGTGTCGAAATTACTAGCTAAACCTACCTAAAACACTAGCTATCATACAATTTAGTATCTAGCTTAACGAGGAGACTTCAATTACGACCGTTGACCAAATTGCAGCAAATGAAAATTTTTAGAACTCTCCCTATATCAAAATATTGTATTATCTAGCTATATTGTAAAAATAAACTGGCCTCTAATTTTCAGCCTCTTTAGGTGACCTAGCAGGTCGTAGTATATAGTGGGTCATGATTACACTACTTTCTTAGAAATTGCTATGATACGAGATTCTAGAAGATATGTGTAGCAGTATATTATGGTACAGCAAATATACCAAACTTGCTATGGTTTCTTTCACATGCAAAATTTGCAAAATTAAGAAAATCTGTATTGAAAAAAGATTAGCTGAAAATTGTAACCATCAATCAATCAATCTGATTTAGACTAAGGAATTCTAAGTACTAACAAAAAATCTGACGATTTCGTTAAAATATTTATATTTTAGATGGGGGGTGTTATGGGGGGGGGGGGGGGGGGTCACTATGCCCCCTATAATAAATTATAGATAATAATATAATTAAAATAAGATAATTAAACTATTGTTTTGGACCACAACCATTTATAATTTTATTCCAGACCTATCTCAGAGGCAATTATTAATTGTTGTTGTTTATGTTAATTTACCAAACCCAATCTAACATTTTATCATGTGTTCTTAATTTTCTTCATACACAATTGTGTATTTAGTTTGTTGTTTAAATTTTGCTTTCACAAGTATTATTATTAATAGAAATTTCGCAAAATTGTACCTAAGTAGAGACATAGCCACCCGCCACACTAATTATGTCTAAATAATTTTTAGTCATAGGAATTTTACATTAAATTACAGTTACAGAACACCTATATCGTGGATTTTTAACATTTTTACTTTCCTGCCTGTATTGGCTATTCGTCATTGAAACCAATTTAGGTAGGCCAACTGTGTGAGTATAAGTACAACTTACATTTGAAAATATAGCAATGTATAATGGAGTTACCAGGAAACAGTAGACAACATATACTGTGAGGATGGTGTTTGCTAGTTTTTTCCCTTTTTTCATAGCTGATACAGCAGCACTTCCTCCTGATTCAACAATTTTCTTTTGATGTTTTGAAAAGAAATTCATAATTCCATAGTAGAACATTGGTGTTAATAGGATTGGTAGAATTGTAATGATGCAGTAATAAATCTAGTAAAATACAAATTTATAAAATAAAAATATTAAATTAAATTTTAAATTTAAATTTAATAATCGTCCGGTTAGTGTTGTAAAAGCTCTTGCGACTTAAAATGCACATTTAACTGCCGCCAAGCTCTGTCCCCTACTCCACACGCCCCAACGTGTCTGGTTGCAGTATACACCTAAAGTAATCAACCAATAAAAGCTATTTGTCACCTAAATCTAAATTCGCAACCCCTTTATGAAAAGGTAAACAAAGCTGGATGGCAGCTTTTAATTGGTAGTTGACAGGTAAAGCCATGACGTCATTATTTCCAGGAAAATGTTAGCTGTAATTCATTTTGCTGTTTTGCTGATGCTTTGCCTAATAACATTGTGGCAGGGCTCTAAAATCCTAGTCAAATATTTTGGCTTAAAACTGAATATAATCTTGATTCACTGATTATTGCTGTGCTTGTATTGTTAAACTCTTTTGCGGCAAAAATGTGTCGTTTTTGTGCAATACGCGAACTACTCTAAAACTGGCATTATCTCTAGGGATTAGAGAACGTATAAAACTTATGCCCTCTAGCGTTTATTTTGGTACAGAGCTGTAGTGACGAAATCACCAGCCATTGGGCTATGGCATACTTTTAGTATTTTTATTCGACATTTTAATTCCCCTTGATATTCTTCTGAATTTAGTCCCGAGATAAATGATTATACTTGCGAGAAAATTATTAAACTCGCGAGAAAATTATTAAACTCGCGAGAAAATAATTAAACTCGCGAGAAAAATGATTAAACTCGCGAGACAATTATAAATCTCGCGAGATAAATGATTAAACTCGCGAAAAAATAATTAATTTCGCGAGATTAATGATTAATCTCGCGAGATAAATTATTAAACTCGCAAGAAATTAATTAATCTCGCGAGATAAATGATTAAACTCGCGAGAAATAAAATAATTGTACGCGCTTTTATAGACCTTCAGCAGTTTAACCTGCCGAAATTTAT
>JAUCBJ010003950.1:0-12567 GCA_032718475.1 Nemertoderma westbladi
CACGAAGTGGGGCCTTCGCGCAGCACGTGACTTAAATTTAATTTAAGTACTAATTCGAAAGTATTACTGTATTAGCAAATTTTAAGCAGATTTCGCCTAATCACTTTTTACCTCTTTCATTTCTATTCAGACATTTCTGACTCTAGCGGTATAGTGAGAACTGAAGATGGATTAAGGTCTCCAGCCCCACAAAGACACAGCCTATGGATGAATAGTACATACGTACATCGGCCAAGTTTCATCTTGAATAACGGATAACGAAATGAGAGACGGATCTCACTTTCAGAAATTTCGTCGTATAGCGGCAGACCGATTAAATCTCCCCCCCCCCCCCCCCCCCCCACAAAGACGCAGCATGTGGTCCAGAATATATGGCAAGATTCAGCTTAAACTGATTAAAATCAATGAGACGGGAGAATCTATTCACTTTCTGGCATAAAGTAGTCCTATAGCGGGTGACTGTTGAACTGATTTTCAACAAAACAAATTTTCAACTTGGCAGCTTTAAATTCGACAAAGTTATAAGCATGTCAATATCATAACGACGACAACGATTTCACTTTCAGACCTTTGGCCCTCTAGCGGCAGACTGGAGAACTGCAGATGGATTCGCCTCCTTTGAAAGTCACAGCTAATAGTCTAATACATATCTGCCAAGTTTCAGCTTAAACGGATTAAAAGTAAAGAAATGGGAGGGCATTTAATGTTTAGACATGTGGCCCTCTAGCGGGAGACCATTGCACTGATGGTGTCTGAAAGTCTCTCAAAAATCTCAACTTTTGCTCATATTGATACCTACAAATTTTCAACTTGGCAGCTTTAAATCCGACAAAGTTATTAGCATGTCAAAATCGTAACGACGACGACGACGACGACGACAACGACGACGACGACGACGACGACGACGACGACGACGACGACGACGACGACGACGACGACGACGACGACGACGACGACGACGACGACGACGACGACGACGACGACGACGACGACGACGACGACGACGACGACGACGACGACGACGACGACGACGACGACGACGACGACGACGACGACGACGACAACGACGACGACGACGACGACAACTATTTGCATAAATTGACTCACCCCCTAACAGTGTCAATTCGCTAAGGCTCCGCCAACTTCGTGGCTCGCCCCACAATCAAGACTTACCTGGCAAACTGTAAATGAGGTATCTGGTCTGAAAAGTTGGGCGCCTCAAAGCCGATAGTCCTGAAGAACGTGTTGGGAAGTGGAAAAATCACTTCAGCAACTTGCTTGGGCAGCCACCAAACATCGAGGTCAGCCCTACAAGGAAAATATATGACAAGACACTACCTATAGAAACACGAAGTGGGGACTTCGCGCAGCACGAAGTTGGCAGAGCCTTAGCGAATTGACACTGTTAGGGGGTAGGTCAATTTATGCAAATAGTCACGTTGGCCCTCTAGCGGCAGACTGGAGAACTGCAGATGGATTCGCCTCCTTTGAAAGTCACAGCTAATGGTCTAATACATATCTGCCAAGTTTCAGCTTAAACGGATTAAAAGCAAAGAAATGGGAGGGCATTTAATGTTTAGACATGTGGCCCTCTAGCGGGAGACCATTGCACTGATGGTGTCTGAAAGTCTCTCAAAAATCTAAACTTTTGCTCATATTGATACCTACAAATTTTCAACTTGGCAGCTTTAAATCCGACAAAGTTATTAGCATGTCAAAATCGTAACGACGACGACGACGACGACGACAACGACGACGACGACGACAACGACGACGACAACTATTTGCATAAATTGACCCACCCCCTAACAGTGTCAATTCGCTAAGGCTCCGCCAACTTCGTGGCTCGCCCCACAGGGGACTTCACACCTGCCGAACTCCAAAGAAGCATTAAAAGCATGTCCAATAATAACGCGAGTGGATTAGATGAAATCCCAGCGGCGGTATAATGTGCTAAATGGACCATTATTGAATGTTTGCAAACGGATGTTAAAAGGGGAAAAGCCACCACCAATTTGGACTAAAGGTCAACTAAAGCCTCTCCTCAAGAAAGGAGACCTCGGCATACCAACAAACTATCGTGGGATCTGTCTGCTTGTGGTAGCTGCCAAAATATACAATAAAATGATTCTACTGTATATAGGATTAGGCCTCACATAGAGAAACTTCTGCGTAAGAGCCAAAACGGATTTCGACCAAGAAGATCAACAATAGCTCAGATACTTGCACTACGGAGACTGATTGAAGGAATTAAATCAAAGAATCTCCCCGCAGTCATGACTTTTGTGGACTTCAAGAAGGCATTCGACTCCATCCATAGAGGTAAAATGCTTGAAATCCTAAGAGCTTATGGAATACCAGAAGTAATTGTTGGTGGCATTGGATTGTTATATTGTGACACAGAAGCGCAGGTACTCTCACCAGATGGTGAATCTGAGTTTTTCTCAATCCTGGCTAGCGTACTGCAAGGTGACACATTAGCACCATTACTATTTGTAATTGTGCTGGATTACGCAATGAGGACGGCCACAAAGGGTGAAAATCTGGGATTCACACTTCAAGAACGCAGAAGTAGTAGATATCCGGCAACTACAGTCACAGACACCGACTTTGCGGATGACAACGCCCTGCTCTCTAATACGCTACAGCATCGCTACAGCTACGCTACTGCACAGCTTCTACTAAACTAGAGAGCCAGCAAGCTGGCTGGAAGGAGCCCGGGGGGAAGAATCCTAGCCAATACTAAACTAAACAATTATCTAAATGGTGTGATGATACATAGCTGACTTTGTGGCTTGCCCCACATAATAAAAAATGAAACTTTGCTGCCACTAACAACCGAATATTTATAAGAAAATGCCCATGATTCACAACCAGATAAATAACAAGTTAGATTTACCAGTACAGGTACGGTTACCTTTCTTTTTGAAAACCATTAGATTTAACAATTAATAGAAGTCTAGGTCGCGGCGAAAAATAATAACGCAAATTAAACAACCATACAATCGGCCTACACACTTTTTTATTATTCGAAATAAATTCGCTAACAGAAAATATCTAAACTAATTTATTTATTTACTAATTAATCTAAACGAGAAGGTGAACAATTGTTTCTACACAATTAATTATGACGACTTTTATGGGATATGTAATATTTACTGTTCAATAATAATTTACAATCTCCCATTCCAACACATTCCCAGAGAGTAATAATATCATCAATATATACAAACTAAGTGGATTATAATTCGATTTCTTCAGCCAAGTCCGATAGCTATTTTTCTGAAATTTATATTGCTAATTTAATTATTTGGCATATTCTGTTTGTGGCGCGGACTATAATAATAATAACATTGTTGACATACAGTCTTTGAACCTTTCAGTCTTTCTCAGCAGTACTTTGTGGCTCGTCCCACATAATAAAAACTGAAACTTTGCTATGACAACACACCCGGTTCTTTTAAATTTGCGTGATTTGATTTATGCTCGCACCACTATTTGTAAGAAATATTAAAACTTATCTTACAGTATGCCAATGTAGTAATGGTATTAAAATATAATTAAATTAATTTACACTATTAATGCTTCAGCTAAAAAATCGTTTCAGCTAAAAAATCGTATGTAATAAAAAAAATAAGAATATTTTTAATATGTGTATATGTAATATAGGTATTACTGCTAAGTTAGGCAGTAGGCCAGAGCGGGCTCCTTAAATACATGCAACTACTGTATTATAGTGTAGGTCAACTATAAAACATTTTGCAATCCACAGTGAGTATCGACTGCAATAGGACACAACACACTGCTTTGTGTAACTAAAATTCATTCTCCTGATCCACCCCCTAACATAGCAGAGTGAGTAACCTTATTGTAGATATACCCTTAGGAAGCACTGGGAGAGCAATCAGCTTATGGGGTAATACATTAGAAACCAACAGCTTATGTGTGAGTAAACATTGACTTTCCTTATAGCCTACTAGTAAAACTTGGCAACCAATACGTTTTACTATGACTGTGTATAACATATTAAGCCATATTTCATCATGAACACCAGCTGTTATTTTACCATTGCTTTTAATTTCGCGACAAAACAATGTCAAAAAACTAAATATATCGAATACCACACATAGAATCGATCTGAAATTTTGTAACGCGATTATGAACCTCAAAAGCAATGTACTTGCAAAATTTCATCAAAATCGCCAGGCAGGAAGTGCCTTAACCTAGATAATTATCAGTCAGTCAGTGTCAGTCAATGTAATGTATCCTGAAGATTCTTACAGTAAGTATCCCGCTGTCAAGCGGGCTCCTAATAAAGTGGAGAGGGCTGCTAAGGAGGTTGGATTGCATATAAAGGCTACCAAGACCGAATTCATGACCTTTAATGTTGATGGAAACTTGACAACCATTGATAATAATCAACTAAGGAAGGTCGATGACTTCCAGTACCTTGGATCATGGATAGAGAGTAGCAAAACGGACATAGAAGTTAGGAAAGCAAAGGCTTGGGTAGCTCTATCAAAAATGGATACCATCTGGAAATCAGATCTCTCCAGGCACCTGAAGACTAAGTTCTTTCGAGCCACAGTGGAAAGTGTATTTTTATACGGGGGTGAGAGCTGGACACTGACTAAATCACTTGAACAACGAATTGATGGTTGCTACACAAGACTACTAAGGGCAGCCCTAAACATCAGCTGGAGACAACACATGACAAACGCCGAGCTTTATGCTACAATACCACCTGTATCAACCACCCTCCGTGAACGCAGATTAAGATTCAGTGGGCACTGCTGGCGAAGTAAAGACGAGGTCATACCAGATCTACGACGACGACGACGACGACGACGACGACAACGACGACGACGACGACGACAACTATTTGCATAAATTGACCCACCCCCTAACAGTGTCAATTCGCTAAGGCTCCGCCAACTTCGTGGCTCGCCTCGATGGCTCAGTTTTATTCAGGATTTAATGGAAATATTCTGGGGTCACGCCAATTCACACAGAAACACGATCTCCTTAAAATGTGACTTCCCGTTGGTTTCATCAAGAGTTCTTTACATATAAAGATAGATAATACTCTTAGCTTTCGAATGCACTAAATATCTCAGAATTCCATTAACATGGACTCGAGTTATTAAGGATTTCCTGAAAAAATTCCACATTTTAGCTAATTTTCATAATATTTGAGTATTACAGTATAATTTTGCATTGTATGTACTGTATATCTCTGTTGCCATGGCAGCTGCTGTATGAATTGAATAGAAGCACTTCTAACTCAATAGGTATTCCTCACCGCGGTTGTAAATTTTGTGTTTCCACAGTAAATAGGCCGTTTTAGACGCGGTAAAAATTGTCTAAGGTCCCAAAGTAAGTGTGACATGTTGCCAATGGCAACGCCTCAAGCTTATTTAGCAAGGTTTCTATAAAATTATTACAAAATATTTGTTAAAACAAATATAACTTGCATCCAAAATGTCAATGCGTTGCCTCATTGTATGTCGGTTGAAAGATTACAGTATGTCTGGGTAGTTGGTAGACAGACATGTGTGAAGTTGGGAAGAGTATGCAGTCAGTATCCATGGCAACAGATGAGTATTCATGTACATACAGTGGCAACGGACGAAGGGTTGGTTGGTTTTTGTTTAAAACATGTATATAGACCTACATTGATTATTAGAATTATGTGATATACTTAGGGACCACACCATAGCAACAGGGGGTCTTTACCATAGCAACAAGTTATACTCCATAGCAACCATCACGCAGTTATTGAAATCAGTAGAAAATGTTTGTTATGCTTACTAGGCAATATAGGTGATAGACTGACAATAAGTTGGCAATATTCAGTAGTCATTTTCCACATAGCAACAATTTTACATATTGCACAGCAACGGATGAACGATTAGTTGGTTATTGGTGAAAATTTGAATGTGGTCCTTTTTCTGATTACACGCAATTACACATTATATATTTGACGACCACACCGTAACAACAGGGGTTCGTTTCCATAGCAACTAGGTATCATCCATCCATAGTAACGCGAAAGTAGTTGGCTGATATTAGTTGAAAAAGTGTTAGTCTGTAGTTCAAACAATGTTTATTTGTAAAATATTTTGATGGTGTGGCGGTGCCACTTACAAACTATGCGTAGCTGCGTAGGGCATTACTACGGTGGCCCATAAGTGACAGCCATACAACATTTATAAAACAACATTAACATTTAGGTTATCAACATTAACATTTAGGTTATCAACATTAACATTTATGTTATCAACATTAACATTTAGGTTATCAACATTAACATTTATGTTATCAACATTAACATTTATGTTATCAACATTAACATTTAGGTTATCAACATTAACATTTACGTTATCAACATTAACATTTATGTTATCAACATTAACATTTAGGTTATCAACATTAACATTTACGTTATCAACATTAACATTTATGTTATCAACATTAACATTTAGGTTATCAACATTAACATTTAGGTTATCAACATTAACATTTATGTTATCAACATTAACATTTAGGTTATCAACATTAACATTTACGTTATCAACATTAACATTTATGTTATCAACATTAACATTTAGGTTATCAACATTAACATTTAGGTTATCAACATTAACATTTATGTTATCAACATTAACATTTATGTTATCAACATTAACATTTATGTTATCAACATTAACATTTATGTTATCAACATTATTATATTCATTATTAATTTATTCCTTATTATCAACTTTGCATTTATTCAACCTACACCCCCATTACATTAGGTACCGGCACAGAGTAATATGGCATCTGAAGAGGAACTTATCACTCATTATCTATATCTGTTGGTAAGAAGAACAGTAGACCAAATCCTCACGGTTTCGAGATTCAAGCTCACACAGCTGCACAGTCACAGACTCAGGAAGGCCTAGGCCCCCTACTATATCTTGTAGATGTTGAATCAATTCCAGAATTTGGAACTTTACATATTCTGGCATTCATCTGTTCTGTTCATCATTCATACCACACATCTTCGGGAAAAAATATGTTTTCTGGTTGTTGATGTCCTCTTTAAAACTTTGTATATCAAATGAAGCCATTCCTCTCCTGAATACTTATGTAATATTCGCCTGCCCTAGCTCTATCTGTCAATTGGAATACTGTACCATCATTCTTCCACAGTTTGGAGCCCATTTCTAGACAAATGTTGCCGCAAAGGTTGACGTGGTTTATACAATATATGTGGACTTGATTCTTTTGTTAGTTATTCTATACGACTGGAGGTGGAGACTCTAAAGCTGGAACCACTACCTACTGCAGTATACATCAATCAAAGTTCAATTTGATAATGTGCTTTAAACTTATATGTACTGATCTAAACCTGATCCTCCATTACAACAATGTGCAACATCCTCGCAGACTAGTTTCTGAGTTTAATATCCCAGCCAGACATCTAATGCAATCATGACCTGGCCATATATATAAAATTATGAAGCCAAGGCCATGCCCCGCCATGTTCCGGCATGCCTGCCATGTCTGCATGTTCCATACATCACCTCTTCTTTATCAGGGTCATTAACATATGGAACATGCTGGACCTGGAACACAGTAGAATCATCATCATCACTAATCGCTATTCTTTTAAACAGTCTTTAGACTCTGCTTTCTTATCAAGACATCTGAAATGTTTTAGAAATCTAAGTGACTGTTTGTTTGTTTATACTATACATACATACTGTACATCCTTTTAAATTGACCTTATGAGGAACCAGATTCATTTATAACTTGGGCAAAAAGTATAACCTTTTTCACTAACCTATTCTCGAGGCTTTATCTCATCTCTGGAGTACACCTTGCAGGCACTAAAGTTGCATTGCAATAGTGTGTAGGGATGGATTTTGCTCAAATTTCGATCAAAAATTTTGATCAACATATTCAATGAAATTTTAGAAATTCCACCAAAAATATTTTGGCACTTTTGTCAAATCAAATAGGTGACACTCCTAATCTGCTAATCCTGAAATCACCAGCTAATCCTGAAATTTAGTGCAGGTGATATCAATATTCCTAACTCTTGTTTATTGTTTTTTGGTTACTTTCAAGTTCAATTCACCTCTGTAACCTGCTCCTTTGCTAACCCTGTAACCGCAACCGGGCACTAATGAAAGTGACTTTAGTTTAGGTGCGTTCAGGATTAGCAGATTAGGAGCTAGGAGGGTCACCTATTTGATACAAGTGCCAATGTTTTATTTTACTTTTTTTACCGGGAGAAAAAGTAAAATCAATGCAAAATTATGGCTCTATGGTACATTATTATGTGGCAATATTGTTCAATCGGCCCGGAGATACTATCTCAGGCCCGGAGATACTAAGTCCGGCCCGGAGATACTATCTCAGGCCCGGAGATACTAAGTCCGGCCCGGAGATACTATCTCAGGCCCGGAGATACTAAGTCCGGCCCGGAGATACTATCTCAGGTCCTGAGATACTAAAAATAGAGAAAGAAAAGGATTCTTTCTGTACGAAACTCGTAGTAACAGTTTACTTTATATTAAATCTAACAGAATAAGCTACACCTATGCCTCAGTGATGCATAGTCTGTGTCAGGTCTTAAATGAAAGTCTTACAAATCCGAACGTCAACGAGCGGGATATACTGTCTCGTCTCATTTCTTTATCACAAACCATGCATTTTTCATAACTAGGCATTATATAGCAATGTCAATTGATAGTATTGAATTTTTGTTAAATGATTTTACAAAATTTTAAATAAATAAAACTTTTATTAAAATAAATAAAACTTTTAAAAATGAAAATTAGAGAATGAATGGGAATGCAGTGAATGGGGGCTATTATAGCTAGGGAGGCTAGAATGGAGTTGTGAAAAAAGAATAATCTATTGCAAACCAGATGTTTCTTGAATTTTTCTCAGGTGTATTTGACAATAAAGTGGCTGAAGGTGAGGCTGTGGCTATGGCTGTGGCTGAGGGTGTGGCTGAGGGTGAGGCTGTGGCAGTGGCTGTGGTTGTGGGGAGTGCCTGAGTTCTTAAATCAGAGTCTTACAAATTCGAACGTTAACGAACAAATTCGAACGTTACTGTTCCACCTTGGTGTAGTGGTTGCTTTGAATTCACATCTCCAGTAGGTCGTGGGTTCGATCCTCACATGGACCAGGGCAGTTTTCGTTCGATCAGCAATAGGCCTAACTATACAAAGTGTAGTATTATTGCCTAGTAACCAATTCATAGCTACTGTATGGTTTTCACTTTGAGACATTTCGCCCTCTAGCGGCAGACTAGGGAACTTCAGACTACTATGTGACTCCGCAAAAAGATATAGCCTATATTGTAATAGATACCGACTGGGGGGTCAAAATTAAGTAATAATATATCTAAAAAAGTCTCAAACATCTTACCTCATGGCTCGCCCTTCAGAACTCTTAAGCATAATATAGCTTCATATTTTTTAAGGAAAACTGGTAAACGAGATTTGTTACTTACGCATACCTCGCAGACTTAAGTAATTAATTATACAGTAGGTTAGATCGTTTTGAGAGTAGGACCATTGGAAACAGCGCCCTCGAAAACCTCAGTACAAATAAAATTAATAAAGATTAACAGGATATAGCTTGTTATAATAAAACATAAATTATAATACAGTAGAAAAATTAGGGTTGTAAATAAAAACAAATTCAATAAATTGAAGATAAACTGTATATAACTTATGTATTAAAAGAGGGCCTTATTTAATTATGTGCGGTCAGGCGCGCAGGCGGCTTCATACAGCACAATGTGAAAGAACGCAATCTATTGCAAAACCAGATGTTTATTGTAATTTTCTCAGGCGATTTGACAATGGTCGTATGGTACATAAAACTACAGTATCTAGTATAGAAATGGTTGAGGATTAATTTAACATATGCGCTCGTATGTGCGGTAATTAATGGTTGTAGTTGGCCTATGTGCGATTGAGGTAATGCTGGCGCGTAAGATGTAAACCTAAGGTTTCCAATCTTACATGATAACGAAGCTGAAGGCTACCATGGCAACATACCAAGGCAGCCCCCACCTACAAGTTTGAGCCAAGGCCAAACTGGCCCACTTTATTTTCCTGAAAGGGTAATTTATGTTTTGGACCCCACTCGCATCTTTATATTTCATTCTACCTTTACCTTCTTCTGTATGACAAAAATAATACAAATGTACTGTATATTGTATTATTGTTCCTATTGTATTGCATATTTTATCTATTGTAGTACAATCTATTCATCGCGTGTCCCCTATCTGATTGATTTGTGTCAAATTAAATGGCCTTTGGCAACATTATTTGATACAAATCGATCGATTAAACAATTAATTAATTGTTTAATCAACCAATTAATTAATTGTTTAATTAATTAATGACCTACTTAACACCTAAGGTGTGAAGTTGGACCAACTGTCGCCGAGGATGGCATACTCTTACTACTACTATGCAGTCAGTATCCATGGCAACATATGTGTATTCCTGTACATACAGTACAGTGGCAACGGACGAATGGTTGGTTGGTTTTGTTTAAAACATGTATATAGACCTACATTGATTATTAGAATTATGTGATATACTTAGGGACTAGACCATAGCAACAAGTTATACTCCATAGCAACCATCACGCAGTTACTGAAATCAATAGAAAATGTTTGTCATGCTTACTAGGCAATATAGGTGATAAAAGCAAGCAAACAGTCGGCCGAAGCCGGAGGCGACCCGAAGGCTCCTCTTTCGATAGCTGCTACCCGAGGGTAGGGGTGTGCGCTACTCCTATCCCAAGATTTGCTCCCAGTTATTTAACTGGTAGTCATATAGGTGATGGACTGACAATAAGTTGGCAATATTCAGTAGTCATTTTCCACATAGCAACAATTTTACATATTGCACAGCAACGGATGAACGATTAGTTGGTTATTGGTGAAAATTTGAATGTGGTCCTTTTTCTGATTACACAATTACACATTATATATTTGACGACCACACCGTAACAACAGGGGTTCGTTTCCATAGCAACTAGGTATCATCCATCCATAGTTACGAGAAAGCAGTTGGCTGATATTAGTTGAAAAGGTGTTAGATCTGTTGTTCAAACAATGTTTATTTGCAAAATATTTTGATGGTGTGGCGGTGCCACTTACAAACTATGCGTAGCTGCGTAGGGCATTACAGACTCAGACAGACAGACAGAGTGACTTGAGATATACCGGTACTGCTTACCGGTATTGCTCTGCTAAGGCTTTGAATATACGTATACAGATGTTGTCTGGATACAGCAGTACAGCAGAGTTAGTCGGCTCTATCACATATGGGGACCCGTGATTTTCCGCTACCTGCAATCAGCTCAACAAACACAAGCCTACAGGCTGACAGGCACTATACTGCAACTGCTATTGCTACAGGTAGGCTATACTGCATACTGCTATTACAGTATTAGGTATTACCGGTCAGCCGGTACCGATACTGTATTATTATAGTCCCAGTATCAGAGTGTCAGAGTGTGTAGCGTAGCAGTACCATACAGCAGTACATACAGTCAGTGTTTTTAGACTGATTTTCATATTCCGATATTCTGATATTAGGCCTACTGTATTATAATTCTGGATTACCGGTACTTCTGTACTTGATTATGTCGAAATGCACCGGCTGACCGGTATCCTATCAGCCTATATGGAATACTGACAAAAAGCGCGCCACACACGTCACACGTTCTGGTTAAACGAAAATCGCGCCACCCACACCCATGATATCAAATGCGCGCCAAGCCAACAATTGACTATGTTGGTGATGAGGTACGACGATGAATGGCAGAATGGGCAGTTTGATGAAACTGCAGTATCCAAAAGGAAGTACCATCGCGGTAAAAGAGTGAGGAAGGACTCGACTCAGTGGTTAGCGACTGCGGTAGACGTTTCGCCATCAAAGAAGGCGAGGAAACTGTACGCGAAACCGGTGCCTAATCGTACTGGCCCAGTCCTTAGGGAACCCATTGTCCATCTCGCAGCAAGGCGCAGTACGGTTGCAACGGATGCTCATAAGAGTTACCACACCATTGGAAAGTCAGAAAGTCAGTCAGGCGAGGCCTATTCCACAATGTCGTCAACCACAGGCACAGCAGAAAGCGTAAGGATGGTCCACGGTTTGTGAATGATGATGGGTTTCATACGAATCACATAGAAGCTGTACACGCCAGCCTCAAACGACAGTTGAGACGCCAATTCTGGCAAGTTAAGTGTCGTGGTGACATTGTTAGCAACAATAAGATACAGTTTGTCATATTCAAAGGGAACTGTGCCCGTAGCAAAGTCCCTCAAGATCCGTTGGTTGCGTGGCTCAGGATTGCTAAGTCTTTGAAAGAAGTGGGCGAGAAGGGTATCCGTGATGCATTGGAGTTTGGCAGTGACGATGATATCGAAAGTTAGACTGCTATAGAATACTCTTTATATCTTAGGCCCTATATATGTTACCGGTATAGTTTTCCATGGTATTGATTTTATTTTATATTGTTGGCAAACTTGGCATTATG
>JAUCBJ010003951.1:0-22949 GCA_032718475.1 Nemertoderma westbladi
GAAGGAGTGACTACTGTCCGTGCCTGTCTATTATCAATTGTCTGGCCGTTATAAGTACCGCACTGCAATACATACTAATACTAGTTACCGGTATCAAAACCTCCACCAGTAGGCCTATCTACCATGGCCTACTTTATACACAATATACTAATATACCAACTCCTCTTTTTCGAGATCCAATATTAATAGTATAAGTAAATGGTTAAGTAATCTTCCAGTTTATATAAAATTCATTATGGATCTTCCTGAGTTAAAATCTTAGCAGTGTTAAAATATAATCAGAAAATTAAAACATCTTCAGCCGAAAGAGTTGTAAGTTAATCTTTCTGGTGGTTTGCAGATTCGCCCTGATCGTCGGTTCACTGGAGAATCCATGGAGGGTTGTATGTCTGTTTGTAAGTTTCGGGGTCTAGTGTATGAGTCTGTTGTTGGTCTATTCACATCATTAGCAGAACTACTCATTTGGTTGTTGGAACTGGAATCAATATTTAATAATTCGGGTTGTATGGGTCGAAGGTAACATCTGTTTCGCCATAGAACGCGTCCTGATGCGAAACGGAGCCTGTATCGTCGATGATTGTCCGTTTCGACTACTAAAGCCAACTTATCCCATCTATGAGAATTTAGATCTCTTACTATAACGGTGGAGCCAACTTTTATATTTTTTAATGCAACTGCACTTCGATTATAATAATATCTCCGTTTATCAGCAGTGTTTAAGCGGTTTCTATCAGCAATGTCTGCATCTTTCTGCCACTCGCTACAATAGGATCTCCAATGAGTTGGGACGAGTGATCGTAAGGGATGACCGAATACTCGTTGCGCTGGGGATAATCCATCTTCATTTGGAGTATTTCGTAATTCTAGTAGGCCCGCTAGAAAATCATCCGAATTTATATTGCCACCAGTTTTGGCCAACAAATATTTTATCTTTTTCACATTCACCTCTGCGTGTCCATTACTTTTTGGATATCCTGGGGTTGATGATTGCCACTTGACTCCCCATTTTCTAAAAAATTGCTGTGTTTCTTCAGCTGCAAATTGAGACCCATTGTCTGATGAAAGGATGTTAGGGACTCCCAACATTGCGAAATATTGTCTCAATACCTTTATATTATCAGATGCTGTAGGTGCATTCTTAAACTTATCAACAAGGGGGTAACCCGAAGTGCGATCAACATATACTATATAGTATGCTCCACCATACTGAAAAAAATCTGCTGACACAGATTGAAAAATTCGAGCCGGAATGATGTGTTGCAACATTGGTTCAGTTGGAAGGGATGGGCGAAAATGTTGACATTCTAAACAAGTTTCAACAGTATTTGTGATATCAGAATTAAATCCAGGCCAGTAAACGCACTGACGTGCCCGTCTCTTAGTTCTTTCTATTCCCTGGTGACTTGCGTGTAACCGCTTCAATATATCTTTTACCCCAGATGGTGGAACAACAATTTGAGCACCTTTCAGAATCAAGCCATCATCTATCGACAATTCTCCACAAATCTTTCTGAATTGTTGAACATAGGCACTAAATTCTGAATCTTTCATTATAAAATCATTGCGTATAGCATCAATCAATAGCAAATAATCACTATCGGATTTCGCACATTCCTTCAATTTATCTAGAGTAATATCTGGAATATCACCATTTATGGCTGCCTCATTAACTGCATTTAAAAATATAGCAGACTGTTCATATATCAGTTCATCATCTGAGTCATCATTATTGCTATCTGGATCTGAAATCGGGGCTCTTGATAAAGCATCTGGTATTAAATGTTCTTTTCCTTTTTTCCATACAACATTGAAGTTATAACTGGACAATTTAGAACGGTAATTTAATACCCTGGTATTCTCTATATCAATCAGACCATATCGGTTGAACATTGTTTCTAGGGGTTTGTGATCTGTTATTACAGTGAATGATTCTAATCCTGCTAAATAAACATGACATTTTCGAATCGACCATAAGATTGCCAAGGCTTCCAATTCAACTATAGCATATCTGGTTTCAGCTTCTTTTAAAAATCTGCTTCCGCACTGTATAAGTTTCCAATATCCTGATTGTTTTTGCAATAAAACAAAACCAATGCCATGTAAGCGAGAAACGTCCGTTTGCAAACAGGTCTCTGCATTCGGGTCAAACATTCCAAGAACAGGGGGTCTTAGTAAAGCAGCTTTGACTTTTTTGAAAGACTGGTTATGTTCTGGTAACCATATGAATTCGTTTCTCGAACTTAATAATCCACGAAGGGGACTAGCTGCAGATGCAACTTCCGAACTAAAAGAACCCAATTGGTTCACGAGACCTAGGAAGCTTCGGAGGTCAGTCCGAGTGGTAGGTATTGGAAAGTCTGAAATGGCATTCACTTTGTTGGGGTCTGCTGATATGTTTCCATGTGATATTTTATATCCAACAAAATCAATCTCTTTGGATATAAGAATAGATTTATTTTTGTTTACAGTAAGATTATAATATGCGCATCTTTCTAGGACATCACAAACGGTGCTCACAAGTTTTCTGATAGTTGGAGACCCCATAGCAATGTCATCTGTAACTTTCTGAACATTTAATCCTATGAAAGCCTGATCACCACGGTATGAAAAGCTATCGCCTGTTGAAATAAATCCCATAGGGGAACGTAAAAACTTAAATTTTCCAAATGGTGTGATAAACACAGTTAACTCTTGTGATTTAGTATCAAGCGGCATTTGCCAGTATCCTTTCACTAAGTCAATCTTAGCAAAATAGTTGTCTTCTATTGTTAAACCAGATATTGCTTCTTTTGGTGTTTTTGTGTGGTAAGAAGTTCGTAAAACCTGGCAATTTAATTTGGTTAAGTCTACGCAGAGACGTACATCGCCATTTGGTTTTGGGGCCACAACTAATGGATGACACCAAACAGTTGGAAAATCGCCAACAGGTTCTATAATTTTTCTTTGAACCATATAATCTAAATTATGTTTGACTTTATCTCTTAAAGCATAAGGGATTTGACGGGCAGTATGAACTGCATATGGTACTGCATTTGGTTTTAGTGTTATTGTCATTGGGTTTCCAACCTTTTCACCACACATAGGCCTAAGTTCTCTAGCATCATCAAATACAATTGAATAAATGCTGTATATTTTACAGTTAATTTCATTCAAAAGTTCATGTGATAAATTGCTGGTGTTGTTAGGTAAATTATTCAGCCAATCAGAACGGTTTGGCCAAATATCCGAATTGGGGCATGATGCTTCTTTTATACTGTGCGCTGCTGAATTGCAGTCGTTTTTTGTACATTCATCTATAGCAAGACCAGATGTGGACAATGATGTGGGTGTTATAGTTGACACTGAAACATTATCATTCCCCATAGGTTTTGGAAATATTGAACTTACAATTGTTAACTGTTTGCAAGTCTCTAGAGATAAATACAATCCCTGAACATCGAAACAAACTACAATAGTTGTACTGGTTGTATGTATCCCGACTGATATAATTGCTTTAAATGTACCAACTTGTTCCAAAATTGTTCGACCAACAGTAAAAATGCGACATTTTATCTTGGGACCAAGCACACATTTGTTGACTAATCCACTCTCATTAAACATATCAATACCCATAACTGTAGCACCTGCACCTGTATCAGCCCAAGCTGTAACACTACATTGAAACTGGGAATCATTCAATGTCAAGTTTACTTCAATTAATGGTTTAACACCAGCAATGGCACCACAAATCGATGTGTTTATAAATAAATCATGATTTTCCTCTTCATTCATGTATAGTGAATCTATAAATAAAACTGAATCATCTCCTAATTCATCCTCTTCAAAAGAATCACTTTGATTGGAGAGGTTGATTGCAGCTAATTTTTGTGATGGACACACAATGGAATAATGTCCCTTGCCATCACAACAAACACATGTTGAATTTAATGCAGGGCACTTATTCATTGTCTGATGACCACGTTGACCGCACTGGCCACATCGATCAGTATTAATAAAATCTTTTTTCTTTATTTCCTTAATTCTAGGTTTACTAACTTTGCGGGATTTGTCATCACTTTGTTTTACATTCCATTTTCTCTTATTATATTCAGTTCTATTTATATTAATAGATGTATCAACACAATGACTTACCTTTCCTAAGCTTTTAGAAGCTATTCGTGCAGATTCTAATGTAATTATAAATTTTCGTGATGCATTGAAATCTAGTGGCGGATCCTGGGCGATTAGTTTTTCGCGGTCTTGATCGTTGGATATCGCAAGTATTAATAATGCAGTATGCAACCTATCTGCTGTAACAGTTGATGTACTGGCATACTCTCCCAACTCGATTATTTCGTTACACACAGAAGTATAACTTTGGCTTTCTTTCTGTCTTATTGAAAGCAATGACCGCCAATCCAAATTTGCGTTACGGAGTGAACGAAGATATTCTTGAATATGAGTATGAATTTCTTCAATATCTAAATCAGTATCTGCAGGGATTGATAGCGTGCGATGAATAATAGTTAAAAATCCTGGGGAGCAACAATCCCAAAAACATGCAACTTGTTTGGTCTGGCTTCGCGATTCAAGATCCATTAAGTTATAGTAATTATTCCACAGAGCTCGCCATTCCTTAAACCTTCTAAAATCTGTATCCGATTCCAGTGTTACAGGGCGTCGAGCTGTTATTTTAGGTAAGTTATCCTGTAGTTCTCTACCCCGCCACTGTCTTTCATCAGTAGGCCTAATTGAGGATGTACTGGAATTGGCCATGGCAGCCGCAATAGCTATTTCACGCGCATTGTGAGCATTGGCCAGAGTTTCAAACTCAGCTAGTTGCTCTTGTGCTTTAAGTAGATCTTCCTCGAAATCGTCAATATCTTTGTCCCCATCTGTTGCTACTGCATCTGGGTGACACAAAACGGCCATATCGCTCTCTCTAAAACGGTCAAACTTCTTCGACCAGTCACTAATCCGTATCGAAATCTGCGTCGGAAATGAACGATCTACTGGTTCAATTGCCTCGTAACTTCCGATCACTGCTAGGCCAGCACGTTGAGCTTTGGTTACAGCAGATTTAAAACCCCGCCGAGATGCCTTCAAACCAGAAATATCAAGGCCTGCTTTAGTCGTCATTGTTCAGCTTTCACCTGATAATGGTGGACAAGAGCTATCCAGCCCTAGTTGCCTAGCTGATATTTAGTACCGGTATTACACTACCAGTACTTCAGTCAGTCAGTACTTGCAGTCCTGCGCACTGCAGGTTCGGTAAGTTGACGCCGTATAGCATAAATAATAGAGTGGTCCTTCTGTCTCACATAAAACTAGAACACACTGTTCATAATATAGTAGTTTTATCAGTAAGATCCTACTCGCAGCGCCATGTAATGTATAGAAGGAGTGACTACTGTCCGTGCCTGTCTATTATCAATTGTCTGGCCGTTATAAGTACCGCACTGCAATACATACTAATACTAGTTACCAGTATCAAAACCTCCACCAGTAGGCCTATCTACCATGGCCTACTTTATACACAATATACTAATATACCACCCATAGCCCAAACAGTTCGATGGCAACCCCTCTCGCTCTGTCGCTGGCTAGTTCTCCCTGCCCAGAACACACTAGGTAATCAAAGTATCTGTTCGACTCACCTAGTCGTCTCCTCAACTTCACCTGGTCTATCTCAGCCCCTCCTCTAGCTTCTTTCAGTTGTTCCCGGGTCGCGGCGTAGGCTCGTCGGAGCCGGACGACCCCGACGTTCTCGTCGTCGACATCTCCTCTCTCCCTCCGGGTCCGGCGTCGTACCGTCGGCTCCACCGTTGCCGTTCCGGTGGGCCGTTCGTCGCCCTCGGCCTGTGGCTGGCCGGCGACATCGGCATATCGACCGCCGCCCTGTGTCGACTCGTCTCTCTCCTCTCCCGACTCGTCCTCTCCCTGTAGGCGGCCCCCCTCGTCTCGGATCGCCGGATGGCCCGTTCTCGATGGGTTCGGCGTTGTGGGTGCATGCTGTCTCGTCGCGGCCTCGCGGATCGTTAGGTCGTCGTCCGGGGTCCGTGGCGGTGTCGTCTTTCCTTCTCTACTCATCTGTCTGCGTCTGGCAGTTACAGTTCGGCAGGCCTAGAGTTAGGACTGTGACGGGATCCGAGAGGATCCCAGTTTATCCGGTGTTGGTTGTGTACGCGTCCCCGCCGTACCGTGATGGAAAAGAGTTTGTGTTGCTCCAACGTTATTGTTAATATATGAAATACAGTATAAATAGGATGATAGCAGATAGCAGTTAATGATGGTAATGTACCGGTAATATGGTGACGGCGGTGACGGTCCTAACTGTCACCGTACTGCCTGACTGTACTGGGATAACTGAATGAAAGCTGCATCGACCGGTAATATATATATTGCACAGTTGGCCATATTGCTACTCAGCCGATGCTTCCCCCTGATTGGCTAATATCCCTGTTGGCACCCTTTGGAGTGTTTCCCTTCACTCCTTGTGTTCTCTCTTGGTTAGGGGTTTGGCCCCTGACCCTCGTTGTGTGTTTCTCCTTCCCACTTTATTGGGGTGACACGAGGTTGGGTAATCAACCTCGTGCTCCCAATATTGCTTAATGGCTCACTCTATGGGTTTGTGTTAGCGGAATTGGATAAGCTAACAAGAAGCTCAAATCCTTATAACAGATCTCTATTCTAAAACCATTATCCATCCTTCGATGGTTCCCCATTTCGGAGACAAACTCTTCGCCACGGCACAGCCTCAACCGGTTGATATCAACCTAAGATCTCAAGATCTTATCGCTGACGCTCCCATGTTGCAACGTCCGCCCATCGAAGCCGCTCGTGTCGATGGTATACTCGTTGAACCTCCGGACAATAGAGCGGATCTTGTCCGTCGCATGGTACACGATGTTAACATACGCGCTAGACCTTTACCGGACTCGTTTTATGGGATCAAAGATCACCCTTATTACGTCAATCTAACACAATATTACATGGTAAAACCGGAAGATCCTACACATAGTCGGAGGTTTCTACCACTCATAAATCCTCTCGATCTTGTCGAACTCGAACAACTGCGGAAACATCTGGATCAGTTAGTTAAAATAAACTCATTTCGAAAACCATATAATGTTTCCAGAATAGAGAAAGAAACAATTCCTCCGAATAATCTTGATGGATTCATCAAAACTCGATTAGTACACTGGAATCTTGACATGTTATTCGAGGAGGAAAGAATACAACGATATGGAGATGTGGAAACATATACTACACAATACTTAAAGTATAGAGATCTACCTAATGCTAGCGAATGCGCTACCTTGTGGCATCCAGTGGGAATGACTCTCGAAAACGCCACTAAAGAGTGGAATGAGACTCTCAATGTTATCGAGATGTATGGAGTTGTCACTTACGATAACGAAGGTAGCGTTCCGGTTGGAGAACTGGGAACTACGCGGATGATACACATACGAGGACTCGCTGGTTCTACCCACGTATTTACTCGAGCGTGTTCCGATGTGATTGATTATTCTTTTGAGACTCTTACTGAGACACAAAAGAAACTCCGACATGGACAATTCGAACTCGCGCAGCGTTACGTCACCGACACCGAGCGCAAACCGGCCATGGGTATCGATGGATCGATGTTACCCCAGCCCGTGCTCGAGATGTTGTTTAACGAAAGAATCCTTAAAATCGGCTCAGCTGTTTATGGAGATCTACAAAACGACTTTCGGAATATGGAGAACATTCCATACCCTTTCGTTGATACTCAGCTGATTGCTCCCTGGGCAGAAGGCCGATGTTTCTTCCGCACTATGTATGCCAATACACCCAGCGGCATTACTAAAGTACAACGAACCTCCATCGGACATCTTGCCTTTCAAGAATACGGATGGAATTTCAAGGTTGGAAATCCTATCAATTACCAACAAGTATATGGAGATCATTATTCTCGTTTATACTTTGATGGACCATTGACCGCACCTGGCGCCGTGTATAGCTTTATGAGTGTTCCACTTCGTCCCTCCTTAGCTATATACACGATCTTTGAAAACGCCGCACTTGCCGGTTGGCTAGCCACCAGATGAACACAATAAATTCATCTGCTTCGAATGTTTCAGGCGCTTTCTGACTCCGTTCCGTAACGTTGATAGTCAGTTCAAGGACCGCGCTCTGACCAAACTCAGCC
The DNA here is from genome assembly GCA_032718475.1 of Nemertoderma westbladi. Taxonomy (NCBI): domain Eukaryota; kingdom Metazoa; phylum Xenacoelomorpha; order Nemertodermatida; family Nemertodermatidae; genus Nemertoderma; species Nemertoderma westbladi. Next base: position 8,171 of record JAUCBJ010003951.1, read on the forward strand.
TAAGAGACTCAGCTGCGGAGAAGCTAAACAGCGCGGGATTTGCCCTTTTCCAGGACGTTTGTATACAGAACTTACATTCATCTGTTATACAAAGACCCCGAATACCCACGGGTTATTCTGTCGTGGAAGTTCAGACAGTGGGTCCGCTTGCGGAGACAGCCGCACCTACCTCAGCTATGCAATTGGAAGACGAACCAATATGCTTAGAATCTGAGGCGATTCAGCCTACAGCGCCCCGGAGCAGCGATAACGACTACGTCTTAGAGTGGTATCAAGGTCCACAATGTCTCACCGCATACGATTATCGACACGCCAACTATGTTTCTCGAAAACGTTGTCGATTATGCGCATCGAGAGACCATTTCACCCCTATGGACTCAGACGTACCCTGCTCCTATTTCCACGAACAACCGATGATGGAGATCTATTGTGCGTATTGCAGACTTAATAACTCGCACATTTTTGAAGTCTGCCCCCAATTTATGACTCAATGCCACCACTGTCAACTTAAAGGACATGCCAGTTATAATTGCCCCTTTAATCGCGAATTAGAAAGCGTAGATGAGATGATTACCCTGCGATACATCCGAGCTTGGGAAGCGAACGCGGATTTACATTGTGAGTCCCGCCATCGCTATTACCCTGGACGCTCTTACGAGGGAGTTTACGCGTTCCATCCTTATTTATTCGCGTCTGTGGAACAAAAAACACGCACACCGAGTTACGAACTAATGAAGCATGTTGGTGAGTGTATTTCCACCAAATTTGTTCGAAAATATCTCAGGAACGTCAATCCTAATGATATTACTTCATACCATTTGATCAATTTCATCCGTCAAGACCCTGAGTATGGCGATTTATTTATCAACTCGCACCCTGAGTTACAGGAAGTATCTCGACGGCCCTACGAATATCGAGCCCGAGAACGCGAGCTGGAAAGAACCATTAAACCGAGGAGGTTTCTCACCACTCACGGTCCACCTACCGCTATTGTCCAGACGACCCGTCAAGGACCCGTAGGAGCTGCTGTCCTAAGACGCGCCCTAAAGGCCGTTAGACCTCGCTCCACTGAAGTTGATATCGATCAACCAGGTACCTCGACCGGCGGATACACCGATCGTAATCCTAAACCTTCTGATGCAATTGTATTGCACCCTTCACCCAGGAGTTACAGCCCTCCTAGTAAAGTGGCTCGCCCCAAAGAGAAAAGGACTCTTGCTAGCCTCAAAAAACTGCGTAAACGCCGTCCGCGTAAGAAAGACTAACTGTTTAGAGTATTTTTATATTTTAGAAACTGTGATTTTTATATTTTATAGACTAAAATCCCATTTTCTGGGAGCGGTGTAAAAGCTTTTGCGGAATTAGCCGGTTATTTTCCCCATAAAGTACTCTGTAGTTGGTTTAACAGGCATAAAAGGCCGTATCCTTACTGTACTGGTGTTTTAGTGGACATAAAAAGCCATTTCTTCTGTATGTGTACTTTAGCGGACATAATTAGCAATTGTATGACGCAATGCGCTAGATCCTCTTGAAACAGTGTAGTTACTATGACGACAGCTAACAGCTGAGCTGTACACGTGTAGTTATTTCCTTGTTCTCTGGTGTTTCTTTGTTCGGTCAACCAATCAGAGCGATTCTCTTGCTTTTTGTACAGAAACCTCCGAGAAATCGCGCAATGCATTATGGGTCAATGTTTACATTTTGTCCTGAGCCTAGAAGACCGGCTTTGGAATCTCTGTGTTTTTCAGTCTTTAGCCCAACATTAGTAGGCTTAATTATAGAACGTATATCTGTTATCATTACTCACAAACCAAATTTACATTTTACCACAATTCATAACTAATCAAACACCACATTTTTACTGCTATTTACTGTCGGTTATTCATTATATCAGTTGATGGAATATTATTATATTGGATAATATCGATAAATTAATCATAAACCCTCAATCTTCTTGATATACTGAAGGTAAGAGAGACCGGTTACATATAACGATTGCGACTTACATTAAAGTGGTTTTGAAGTGAATCTAATGCTATTTCATAGGCACTACATGTATTGGTTGTTGTTCTCTTTATATGTGACTAAAATTAGTGAAGGTCGGCAGATCAGTGTGCAGCATTGTGCAGTATTGTGTATGATTGTGACTGATAACAAAGCATCTCCTAAAGAATGCGCCATATACGTGAATCCATAGCCATCCCGTTGTGTCTAGTTTAAGTCATAACTCTGTTTACATATGTAGAGCGCCACGTCCTAAAGGAACTGTTAATATTTCCCGAAAGTGAATAATATTTGTCAGAGATTATATATATTACGATCAGTCGAATAATACAGTAGGCATACACCGCAATAAGATTAAGCTTCCGAATCCAGTCTCCCGAGTATATCCAACGGGTGAATGGTCGCGCATAGACTGGCTTCGGCTAATGTAGTGTATCAAATACTCGTCATAGGCTAAAGTCGATTTATTATCTAGAAGACATCCCAATTTGGCAGGTTAAACTGCTAAAGGTCTGAAAGCGCGAACAAAGCTTTTGACCGAATTTCATGTGTTAAACTGTTAGCAAAACTACTTACACTGGGTTGCGGCAGCCATATTGTAAATACGTATTATCTCTAACTACAATCGGACTGCTGCATTGCAGCTGCACATGAGAAGCTATGCTGTCTTAAAAAAAATATTTTGACACTACCATTCAATCGACAATTGGCAAACCCAATGCAGCATGCATTAAGAATGATATGCCAGCTTATCAACAAATTTGCACCGCCACAACTACCTATCCACCATGGCTTTTGCGAGATTATCCGCCTCTTCAAGGCCAGTGTCCTTTAAGATGCGTCTCAAGAAAGTCATGGGCTGTCCACCATGCCTATTCACTCCATGGGGCCGCCAAAGCACAAGATTGTGCACAGGCTGGACCTCTCGGCGAAAGCAATGCCTTGCAAAGCGGATGCGGCTTTGTTCAAGTATCAAGCTTGGGGGAACCAATGAGACACTTCCAATGTTATATAGTGTCTGGTTGGAGATGTGTGCATTGTACTTTGTACGAACCATTGCATACTGATGTGATTGTGCAATGATTTCCTCAGGAATCATTGCACAACTTATATTGATAGTAACAATGTGTTGGCAAGCTGTATTTTTCGAGGTGTTATTATTATACGTTTATTATATAGGAAGGGATCTAGGGGTCTTAACCTCGAATGATAAGTTTATTATCGTACGTGTCCCGCACTTTACAGTGAAATGTCCCACACTTTACATGACTTTGCTGCACTTAAACTACTCCCCTGTTTCATTGATGTTACCTACCATCTTACTAAAGGCTAATTTATTTTCCCTACATATCTAGGAACATCACGGAACAAAAGTTTTCCCACTAACTTTACCCAATTCGCTGAACTTTAGCAATGAATTTGACAGTTGAGAATTTCACTTTCGTATGCGTCCCGCACTTTACAATTTTTTGAAGCAATAATTCTGAGACATAAACTGCTGCCGGTTTTCCAAACTGCTTTTTTTTACTGAACCGATAATTGGTTTTTCTAAGAAACACAAGCATTATACTATTTTAGTTCATTTTCATGATGTAGAGTGCTAAAGTATGCACAAAAAGTCGTACGAATGTCCCGCACTTTACATGGAATGAGCCTACTCCTCCTTTAACGAAGCCCCATTCAACTCCTTTTATAAGACTGTGTACTCTATCAATGCCTCAGTGGGTTGATTCCAGTACTGCAAGGCTCAGCGCCGGGTAAGTTAACAATCTGTCAATAATAAAAATGAAAGCGAGCCGACATTTAGTCAGATCCACCAAATGGATGGCCAAGGAGACAGACTGTCTGGATTGAGCTGATTCGAGTTAAATCGCTTCGCCAAAACGACCAAGTAGCCCATAGGAATACACTACATTTTTTTTGGTGATTTTGGTCATTTTGGCCGCCAAAACGACCAAGTTAATGTTTATTGGGATTGGGACTGTATTTATCTATAGGACTACATTACATTGAGCGATTTCACATACAGACATCTGGACATACCGTATGCATAGGCGTAGTCGAATACTGTTTCCTGATTGGTCCAGACTGCCAGATGAGATAGAGAGAAAAGTCATGCATGTTTTTGAGATATTGCAGGGTAAATAGGGTATAACTTTTGCGTAGAGGTATAGCCTACATAGAGGCTACATGTAGGTATGTGTAGCCTACATGTAGATGCACGTGTAGGGTGAATGTAGGTAGGTGTAGGTAGGTCTTTAAAAACAACAATGATGAATGAATAGGCCTACACGGGGTACCCGGACCCGAACTTCCTCGATGAGATGCGAATGCGGCGAACGGGGGTGGTATCCGGAACAACCATGAAGAGATGTACGGTGGCTGAATTGTGCCACTTAATACTTTTTTTTATTATTTTTTTTTGAAGCGACTTTTTGGTCGACCAAAAAGTACTTTTTGGTCGACCAATAAGTCGACTTTTTGGTCGACCAAAAAGTAGTTTTTGGTCGACCAAAAAGTACTTTTTGGTCGACCAAAAAGTCGACTTATTGGTCGACCAAAAAGTCGACTTATTGGTCGACCAAAAAGTACTTTTTGGTCGACCAAAAAGTCTGGAAGTATTATCCAATAGAAAACATACAACTATTTTCGAGGCAAAATCAAATTACATTAAGTGAATTAGGTGGTTATTTAAAACCGTAACACTATCATGATGAAGGATTAATATCCTAGGTACCGGTAGGCCTAGCGATCAATGTGTTTAACAAAGCTTTATGTACACCGGTACAGTAATTTGATTTTACCTCCAAAATAGTTATATATATGTTTTCTATTGGATAATACTTCCAGACTTTTTGGTCGACCAAAAAGTACTTTTTGGTCGACTAAAAAGTCGACTTTTTGGTCGACCAAAAAGTAGTTTTTGGTCGACCAAAAAGTACTTATTGGTCGACCAAAAAGTCGACTTTTTGGTCGACCAAAAAGTAGTTTTTGGTCGACCAAAAAGTACTTATTGGTCGACCAAAAAGTCGACTTTTTGGTCGACCAAAAAGTACTTTTTGGTCAACCAAAAAGTACTTATTGGTCGACCAAAAACTACTTTTTGGTCGAACAAAAAGTCGACTTATTGGTCGACCAAAAAGTATTTTTTGGTCGACCAAAAAGTCGCTTCAAAAAAAATAATAAAAAAAAGTATTAAGTGGCACAATTCAGCCACCGTAGAGATGCGCATATGGCGGGCGGTGGTACCCGAAACAACCAGGAGATGCGAATACGTCGAATGGAGGTCCCCTGAATACCCACGAGACGGAGCCTATCAATACTACAGTACTGACAAAGGAAAAAACGACTGAACGATATACCGGATACATACTGTAGATCTTATGATCCTGCGGGTTCGGGCATGGAGGCTAATGACTTTGTATGGGCCGAACGGCCCGAACCTTATGTTTCCAGTCAAGGAGGAATCGACTAACGGTTCGGGTTAGAGCTCGTCGTCGGTGTCCATGAGGGTCTGAGGATGAGTGGGTAATTCAACAAAACGCTAACAATGATACCGGACTGACTGATTGAACCAGAGTGGCGATGGTAGTCGCTGATGTATATATATTATATATATCATGTATTGATTGTTAGTAAATATTTTTTATAGTATTTGTTTATTAAATTGTCTTCAATGTCTATATTGATAATATTGTGTGCTGTGCTGATTTTACTTATTTTTCACTTTATAAATCTTGCTGTGGCCGTTTTAATCTACTAAACTGCCGTATCAATTTCATGATATTTTAATGGATATGCAATTTAACTTCTTCTTTCTATTAACTTTCAATGCAATCAAATATAACTGTAAAGCTATTGACTTTCGTGTTATTGTTTTGCTGTTACTTCGAGATGGGATTTGAATCCCATCGGATTACTGATTAATTCCCATCATCGAGATGGGAATACTTTATAATGAAACAGTGTGGTGGTCCGCGGGATAGTGGGAAGGGATGGGAATGTTGCTGGTTGGACCAACCAGCAACATTGTGATTCCATCTATAGGGCAAATTTTTAAAGTGTATATTTTACTTTCTCCAGCCTTCATGTACGTTCCACTTGGTAAAAAAAAATATATAAATAAAAAAAAATTAAAAAATAATAATTTTGTGAACTTGCTCAATCTCCTAAAAGTTTCCAGAATTTCTAGAATATACCGCATAATGTTCAAAAGCGTGGATTTTAGTTGTTTGGCATTTTATCACATAACGTCATTATGTTTTACAGTTATAGGATGTTTTACATAATGATGGTACCATTTAATACCATTCTGCTAAGTAGGGCATGTACGCCGAAAGCATTTAGCGCACAATTTTTTCAGATACACAATACAGATTTACAATACAGATAAGAGATAGGGCCTACCGGTAATAAGCCTCCTGCCAGCCTGCTCCTACTTGGTGTGCTTAGGCCAGTTGCCAGTAGGCAGGCAGGTAGGTGGTAGGAGATTTCGCGCAGTATTTCTGCTGCGCGTGCCAATCTCGTGCAGTTTTTCTGCTGCGCACGCGGATTTTGCACTGTTTTTGACTGGCACGCGCACTTTTTTTTCTGCGCCGTGTCGCGTTCGGCGCACCAAAAAAATCACTTAGCAGAAGGGATTTAATATAGGTTAACTCTGATGTCTGCAGTCTGTAGTTTTCACAGTTGGCTTGTAACGTAATTCATTGTACTGCAGTATTATCCATATATAAATTATATATATAAAGTTACTGTTAAATTTTTATCTTTACCACTACTTATGGCTAAACCATACAGGGTCAGGGATCCACGAGGAATATGGCTTATAGGTGATACCAGATCACACTTTAATGCATCTAAACTTCCTTCTCGAGGTGAATTGCTTGCTGTTCTTTTTCACTTCCGCAATAACGAAAAAAGAAGTCTTAAAGAAAGTATAGAAGAAACAGCGACACTTTTAATACCAATCTGGGAAAGAGCAAGAATTCCGACTATAGCTAATAACCATGTTATAGAACACATTCGTAAGTTCCACGGAGAATGGCAAGGACTAAAGAAGAATATCAACCGCCAATCAGCTTCTAATATAGCTAAACAGGAAGATTTCAAACTCAGTTTATCTGATCTATTTGATATCGCCCACCGGGATGCAATGCAATTAATCAAGATTGAAGAGGATCGTTTGTTTTTATTATCACAACGAAAAAAGGGACGGAGTGGTGCAATGATTGGCGTCGATAAAACTCTCTCCAACCAAGAGGATCGTGCTACACGACGTAGTATTGCTGAATCTCGAAGATGTGATAAAAGTGAAGCTTCTACTTCAGCTATGCAGGAAGTAGTAATACTTGACTCTTCAACTGATACATCAGGCAGTGATTTAGATGAGCTCTATTCGAAAAGACCAAAAAAGACTACGCCTTCAAGGTCAAGGGGGGTAGTACCTGTGATAACTAAGGATATATCTGCTGCTTTGGACCGAACAAAGACAACCGATCGACAAGCAGCACATATTTTGACTTCTGTTGCTTCATCCGGAATTATCCAAGAGCCAACCGTGAAACTTATAATTAGTTACAGTGCTATTCGGCGAGCAAGAATGAAACATCGTGAGAAGTTTGCAAAGGAAATTCGCTGTTCGTTTAAACCAGACGTCCCTTTAATACTCCACTGGGATGGTAAGATTCTTCCAGATCATACTGGAACTGCTCGTGGAAACGTAGACCGCCTACCAATCCTAGTTTCAGGCCATGATGTGGTAAAGCTACTTGCAGTACCAAAACTACAGTCTGGCACAGGATCTGCAATGGCTGAAGCATGTGTGTCTGAACTAGCTCTGTGGGGACTAACTGATAAAATTGTAGGCATGTGTTTTGATACCACAGGATCAAACACTGGTGGCAATAAGGGTGCTTGTCTCTTGATTGAAAATGAACTAGGTAAAGACCTACTCAATCTAGCATGCCGTCATCACATTTCTGAAGTTGTCCTGGAAAAGGTATTTTCTATTAACGATGTCTCAAAGTCTCCAAATATTGAATTGTTTGAACGTTTTCAGGAATACTGGCCAAGGATCGATCAAAGTGCTTACTGTACAGTAAAGGACACTCCAAATCTAGGCATCGATGTTGAACCTCTTAAAGATGATATTATAAGTTTCGCTTTAGATCAGCTATCTCAACACCAGCCACGTGATGAATACAGGGAACTGTTGGAACTGACAATAATATTCTTTGGAAATGTTCCTCCAAATGGAGTGCGATTTAGGTATCCAGGAGCAGTTGCTAGGTCACGGTGGATGAATAGGGCGATATATGTACTCAAAATGTGGCTCTTTAGGAAGGAGTATCCACTCACAGGACGTTCAAGTTCAAGAGGTCAATCATATGGAGACAAGATATGGGAGCACATTCAGGATGTATCCTTGTTTGTAGTATTAGTATATGTTCCTTATTGGTACAAAACTCCATCTGCAATCCAGGCACCAAGAAACGATCTATACTTTCTACAGGCCTTGTTAGTGTATCCAAATAAGACAATATCAGAAGCGGCTGTGACATCCTTTTCTAGACACTTATGGTATCTTTCTGAAATGCTCGTCGGTATTAGCCTGTTTGATGAGTCGGTTCCTGATAGTGAGAAGCGTGATATGGTAAAAAATATGAAGGAAATAGATGGGTCAGAACATGCCATTAAGAGGATTGCTCCTATTGTCGATCCGAACTCAAAAACTCTCTCAAGTTTTTTCACTAAGTCAACTCTAAAACTCTTTAAGATTTTAAACCTTAATGTCAACTTCCTGTCAGATAAAGACCCTAGCCTTTGGAGATCAGATGACGACTACAAACACGCTAAAGTCATTGTTTCATCCCTAAATGTTATCAACGACATGGCTGAAAGGGCAGTTGCTCTAATCAAAGAGTTCAATGATGCCATTACCCGAAATGAAGAGCAAAAACAATTTTTGCTTCAAGTTGTTGAGGCTCATCGGCAGTTATTTCCTGTTCCATCGAAAGCCACATCAATAGGATGTAAGACCTCACAGCAGGATGACCTATAAGAGCCGTCACCAATTTATTTAATTAAACTCAAACTTTATGGTTTGATCTCCTGTTTTACTCCTCTAATAATTTGAACTCTACCTGTCACTAATAATACCGAATATTTTGGTAATTGGTTTTGCTACATATTAATATATATACTGTACAATTTATATTAATGGAAATTCGAATTGTACAAATAATTGATTTTCATGTAACATTGCAAACAATTCGATTCGTGAGATGATTTTTCAGTCTAACTGTTGAGAGATTATCGAATTTCACTCAGCCAAGCCAGTTACTAGATAAAGCCATTTGAAGCCAAAAATGACTTCCGCTCCAGTGAAAACATGCCGCTTCGAGTATTAACTAGCGAGTTATTGACTAAATGCTATTGGTTTACATTGAACATGGCAGCATGGCATGCCAATCGATTTGTGAGATGATTCTGTGTCTAACTGTAAATAAATTATCGAATTTCATTAAAATATGACCCATTGAAGCCAAAAAACTACTATCGCAATGGTTGCGATTGCTAAAAATCGTCGGCGTATAGGGGTAAAATTTACTTAGTGCTTGAGCAAGTCCTAAAACTCAATATTTTTTGATGAAATTTTTCCTGTGAGATTTTTTTGTCCATTGGAACACATTGGTAGGTTGGTCATCAACTGATTCCAAAACTTCAATTTTAGCATCACCCTTTGGTTGGTGGAATGTGACTGCCTGAAAAATTAAAACAAACAAAACTTCCAGACTTCTATATTTTTACTTTCAAAACAAAACGTCCAAAACATTTCAATGCTGAAGTACTGTTCAAGTCCCATGGATGTATGGTTGATAAACAGATAAAGAGGGGCAGAGGGGGGTCAGGGTTTCTGGTAGACTATAGTCCCCGCGATGATGGCTGTTCTTCTTTAGGTTACTCTTACTCAATAAACATATAAATCAGAACGAGTTAATCTAATGGAACGATGCCTTTCGTGGCGTTAGCATACTCAAATTTATTAGGGCATAATATTTATGACGATGAGTAAGGGACTTTAGTATAATCAGAACGCGATGTTTGATATTTATACAGTACTGCAGTACGGTATGCAGTAAAACCTGTTGTCTGACAGCAGACAGGTCTGCAGGTTGATGTACCGTATTGTACCGTGGAGATCAGAGATTATTGCCATACATCCTGATTGACGACCGTGTATCACGTTACTGCAAGTTGACACATAAATTACATTAATATCTATGGGACTACTACACCTACCTACATTCACCCTACACGTGCATCTACATGTAGGCTACACATACCTACATGAAGCCTCTATGTAGGCTATACCTCTACGCAAAAGATATACCCGGGTAAATACTGAAATATAACACATCCCCCTCTCTGAAACTAACGCTACTAACTAAAAGAGCTAACTTACTTAACTACTGTAATAACTAACTTAGCAGTGGGTGCCAAATTTTGGTGCCAGCCCCAAATTTTGAAATATTTCAATCTTGTAAATTTAATATTTGAAGCTGTTTTTTCCGCAATAGGGCAGTCTGGCAGTAGGGGTTTTAGGAGTTCTAGTCTTGTTGGAATATATGAATTGCACAAGGCATGTTGGCACGTTGTATTTTTCGGTGCTTTGGTCTTTGGTTAGAAATTTCCGCCGCTGTAATAACCTGCTATTTTCCTTCAATTGGAAGGTTACAACATCGTTTATTGATTCCCACCTTCCTTAATCGTCTGGGTATAAACTCCGCCGTATCAGCTGGCAAACAGGGCAATGAATTATTTAATTATCATCCAAACATTCGGATAAATAAGATGAAATATGCATGTTGAATATACTGTTGGTAGCGCACAAACTAGGTAGGTTGTTAAGAGGTGGTTTACTAAATTATTAAAATAAATAAAGTTATTAAAATTATTATTATTATTGCATATTATTATTAAAAGAATTAGAGTTCCAGGGTCATTAAAAATATTGCTTTCCGTAACGATGTGGTGTTTGGTGGGATCCCCTCGCAGATTGTATAATGTAAGTTTGTATCCGCAGCGCGGTGACACAGTTTGCATATGCAGGTATCAGTCGGTCGCCAGCATTTTGGCGTGTCGCAGCATCGTTGGTGGCAGCCGTTAACAATCAGCTGAGCGGCCGCGCGACGCCTGAACCCGTATAGGGGCTCGATGTCTAGGCCAGTGCTGCCCATACCGTTATTATCGATAACTTCGAGTAAGTCCGTTGAAGAGGAGTACTTTGAGATACCCGCCCACATCTTCCAGTAAAACGCGCGGGTCCGTCTCACATGATCCAAGCCGTCAAGATCACCTGTCGTAAATATCTCACACCCATAAGTCACTGTAGGTTGGACAATGCCAAGCCACAACCTTTTTGCTGAACGCATCGAGATCGAGGTCAACTTAACTTTACAAGCCAAGCGAGCACAACATGCTATTCCTTTATTGTATAGGTGTTGGTAATGAGCCGATGGACCATTTTGGGTTGACAAAACTACTCCGAGGTATTCGAAACTTCTTACGAATTGTATTTGTTTTCCATTAAATAGTAAAATATCATCGTTTGAAAAACGTCCTCCGTTTCTACATTTCACAGCTTTAGTCTTTGTGAGATTAACTGATAATTTATTTAACAAGCAGAACTCAGCAAGTTTGTTAAGAGAGGCCTGCACGTCGTTGATTGATTCTCCATATATTACTAAATCATCTGCGTACATAAGTACATAACATGACGCTAATGCGATTGCTGCTGGTAGATCATATACAAATATGCTAAACAGTAATGGTGACAGCTTATCCCCTTGGAGAACTCCAATGGTCTGTGCTATGGGATTTATTACATATCTTCCGACACATATGCATACATAGTTTACCGCTAGTATAGACCACAGAATGGTAATGAACTTTCTGCTTACCCCGCATATTGATAGCTTCTTCATTAAAAGCTGACGATCAACCGAATCGAAGGCTTTTGTGAAATCTACGAACACACAGTATACATGCCCACCCGAGTTGCTGAGGACGGAGTTAATGTATTCGTATAGCCGCCGTACCGCCATAATGGTTGATCTGGATTTGCGAAAACCAAATTGCTCATCCGGCAGGATTCCTGTAGATTCGGCCCAGCAGTATAATCGTCCACAGAGAATCGACGTATACACTTTCAACATACAGCATAGGAGGGCAATCCCACGGTAATTTCCAGGCTCAGACTTAGCCCCCTTTCCTTTGAATAATGGTATAAGGTAGGCATATAGCCATGCTGCAGGACAAGTTGCTGTAGTAAAACACAGTTGGATTAGCATTAATAAATATGGGAGCGCACCCACCGATATCTGCTTGATCACATCATTTGTTATACCGTCTGGCCCCGGCGCTTTCCCTGACTTTTGTTTCCTGATTGTGTCCGCAACTTCTTCACTTTCTATTGGCTGATCTAAATAGTTATTGGGTTGTTCTGGAACTGTTGGTTGAGACAAGGATTCATTCGCTGCTAGTAATGTGGCGAAATGATCATTCCAGGATTCTGCTGATACATGTTGAGCAGTGGGTTTTTGTTGCTGCTGATGTTTAATAATATTCCAGAAATTTGATCTGTCATTTTCGCATTCCAGAATTATTTTGGTCTCCTGGTTATGTAGAAATAGTTTTTTCTTACGTTTAAGCAGTATCTTATAGCGTGATTGTAATTCCCGATATAGTAAGCGAGTTTCTTCGTTTGGATTTTCTTTCATAGACCTGAGACTGCTACATACATCATTCTTAGTGTTTCGGCATTCAACGTCAAACCACCGGTTTAATTTTCTAGGTCTCGCTGGGGTTGCAGATATCCTAATAGCGTTCGTTATGTACTCATTGAGATCGGTTACACCCTTGTTAGCTGCGTCCATACATTTATTCAGGTTAAGCTCATATGAGAGTTTGTCTACGTCGACCTTCTTTATCGCTGTAGTGCGCGGTATCTTTGTTTTCAATCCATTACATTGAAGGTTCACTCGAACACGCTGATGCTTTGTGTTAACTGTTGGTTGCACGTTTATATCAACCATGTCTATCAGTGACGCATCAACAAAGAATAAATCAATTGCACTGCTTCCATTCCAACAATAGTAGGTCGGTATTACAGGATCATTAATGCACTGAAGGTTTGCTCCCATAAGCCCACTACACAATACATTGCCCCTTTCACCTGAAGCGTCTATTCTACAGTTAAAATCACCATATACAATTATTGGTTTTCCTGTCTTCTTTCGAACATCTGAGATCATAGGTATGAGTTCTAGTAAAATATCTGATACATATGTCTGTGGAGTGTAATAACACGCCATAAAGACATAGTCACCGCAGGCTATAGCAATGGTAGAACTGCTGGAGGTAATTTCTTTACAGTTAACATTGTATTTCGAATTCACTGAGATTGCGATTCCACCAGACGGACGGCCTGTCTCGTTTTTATCACAGGGAACATTGAATGTTACATACCCAGGAAGGTTAATCTCACTCGCAAGAGTCTCAGTCATCAAAATAACATCGGATGTCACGAAAGTTTCATCTAAAGTTGTATCAATTGTTGAATTAATTCCTTCTACATTCCATGCAACAATAAGTAGTTGACCATCTGCGTCACTTTCTGTTGTTTCATAAGGGAAAGGTAAGTGACTGAGATTTTCTAAGTTCTCTAGAGTTTGGAAGCGTAGACAGTGAGAGTAATGTTTCCCAAGGCTTGCTTTATACCGGTATACCTTTTTACATCCAGAGCAACACAATATTGTCCTGTTTTCTGGCAGGTTTATGTCCGAGTCTTTAATCGATATCACAGAGTTTGTTTGTCAATCCATTGTGGGGTCGTTAGCGCCAGGACCAGCTCGAATTTCCGGGTCGATATTAACCTCGACTCCGCTAGCTCGATCATTATCCCTGACCCGTGGTTTCAATCCAAGAGAGGTTCGTTCCGCGTTTGTGAGCGCGTAGTTCCGGATGAGAACCCCGTTCTGCCAGTTCTCGGGGTTCATAAGACGATCCCTGTCGTCCTGTTTGCATGTCAGATGGAACGCGATTGTACCCGACGCCGGCGTATCGTTCCCGGACTCACCCAGCGGGATCAGCCGCGGGACCGGTACGACATCCTGGAATGGTAGGCCTTCTCTCTCCAAGTATTGTTTAATGTGGTTTTCGTTGACGGAACGTTTGAATCTGCCGATATAGATGTGGGCTAGTTGGGGACTAGTTGGTGCGTTTACCGTTGGAGGACTTACATCGAGACCAGTTCCCGACTTCGTCCCGATCCGCTGGGGTTCGCGATGTTTAGGTCCGCCCATCGTCCAACCGTCGTTGCCTGGACGGAGCAGGCGAGTGCGAACAACCATCGACGCATATGAAGTACCGGTAGTCGGCGCGCCGGGCACGCGGGCAGTAGGCTCCTGGGCCTGGCCCCGGGTGTTTGAATGACTGCTAGGTTGGTGCGTATTATCAGCCATTGGCGTATTTGCTGTCATGGTAACAAGTTTGTCCTTCGAGTCTATTAATTCTCGTTGCACATCGGTCAGTTTACCCAACGCAATGGTGTAGAGAGCATTCATCGCAAGTAGGTTGTCTGTTAGTGTTTGTTCATCATTGGCGTTTACACCTCTTTTTGATTTAATGTTCCTTATCAGACAGTCAGAGATAAGACCTCGCTTTGTAAGCGGAGAAACTCATCCGCCATTGTACAGTTATATAATATATATAA
>JAUCBJ010003952.1:0-14341 GCA_032718475.1 Nemertoderma westbladi
TACAACACGGACCAGGATTAGGATGAATATCCCCACCAAATAAAAAGAACACTGATAAGCAACTGTAAATGCGACCATGACTATAGCCTAAGCTGAATGTGTAGCAGTACGCCGATCACTACCAGCCAAAGGCCCTAGCCAACCACAGCCTGCAGCACCTGCTGCAGGACTTAAAGAATGTAAACTAGCGAACCCCGATCCATTAATAACACTGATATCCGGGATAACTGTAACTCGAGAAACAGTAACCATAAAAGAAACCAACAAAACCAACAAATGCAAACCCATCATATAACAGCGTTGCTACTACCGGTGCTGGTGTTCACCTGATCAACAATGTCTGATCCGACGTATAACGACGGCCACTTAATGTAAATATCCTTCCGATCCGGTTGGTCTTCACGTAGAGAATCCCGCTTAGCTAGTAAACGTCGTTTCTCACGCCTCTCAGTGTCAGACAAGTCCGCCGAAATAAATATCGAAAAATCTGGGCGCAAAGAGCGAAGAGCCACAGCTCGATTTAGAACTTCGTATTTGGCAGAAGAATGACTAAATTCTACCAGAACAATCCGGGGAGAAGTGGAGCCCTCTACCTGAACCTGCTTACCCAACCGTTTACAAACTGTAGGATTAAACACAGATTCCCTTCCTGTTGCGTCGCTTGGAACTTTTAACTGCTCAAATACTGCGCTTACCTTGTCTCTCAGATTAATTAATGCCACCACAGAGCCCGTAGACAAACTGAAATCCCCTTCCGGTAGACTTGCGATTATAATTCGCCTGTCCCGATTATCCCGCTCAATGTTAGAAATACTGGACTCGTTGCGCTTTACTGCCTTCCTGAGATATTCTATATCCTTTGAATAACACTTCAACCGACTGTCGCAATGCTTACTAACAGTCACCTCGACCTGCTGGTCGATTTCCCGCTTCAGATCGGCTTTAACTTCAGACTTAATATCGGACTTAAGCTTGTTCAGTTTAACGTCTAACAAACTCGAAATTTGTTCCAATGTCGCACCGGCTTTAGGGGCCTTGGACTGAGATCTTGCTCCGGTCGCCGGTGGACCATCAGACTGAGAAACCTCAGAATCGGAACCCGAACTGAATGATATTGCTATACTTTCGTCCAGCAACCTTACTAATTCCTCCTTCCGTACCGACTTCTGAATTTTACGCTGTTCGGCCTTTGACAATCCTATGTATTCGTTGATAGAAATGTTCGAATGTGCCATATACACTTATTCCAATATACGCTTACGGTACCTGCTATCTCGCTGACTTCTCTATACTATATGGTGTCCAATGTAACCCAAATGTTGTCCAATACAACCCAAACAAGGTATGGTGTCCAATGTAACCCAAATGTTGTCCAATACAACCCAAACAAAGTATATGGTGTCCAATGTAACCCAAATGTTGTCCAATACAACCCAAACAAAGTATATGGTGTCCAATGTAACCCAAATGTTGTCCAATACAACCCAAACAAGGTATGGTGTCCAATGTAACCCAATTGTTGTCCAATACAACGCAAACAAGGTTTGTTGTCCAATACAACCCAAACAATGTATATGGTGTCCAATGTAACCCAAATGTTGTCCAATACAACCCAAACAAGGTATGGTGTCCAATGTAACCCAATTGTTGTCCAATACAACGCAAACAAGGTTTGTTGTCCAATACAACCCAAACAATGTATGTATATGGTGTCCAATGTAACCCAAATGTTGTCCAATACAACCCAAACAAAGTATATGGTGTTCAATGTAACCCAAATGTTGTCCAATACAACCCAAACAAGGTATGGTGTCCAATGTAACCCAATTGTTGTCCAATACAACCCAAACAAGGTATGGTGTCCAATGTAATCCAATTGTTGTCCAATACAACCCAAACAAGGTATGGTGTCCAATGTAATCCAAATGTTGTCGAATACAACCCATACAAAGTATGGTGTCCAATGTAACCCAAATGTTGTCCAATACAACCCAAACAAGGTATGGTGTCCAATATTATATTATATATTTAATCTTTAATCCAGGCAAATGGGGCGCCCATAAAAACACAAATGACAAACAGAAATAAGCACAAAGTTACAAGTACATAATTAAAGTATTACCAATATTAAACAAGCAAATTAATAGTTAGTTAGGCCTGTGTGATAGGGTAAAATAATATAGACTAATATTAATGATAATTAAAAATTACAACAAAGCAAATAACTAGGCGTACTACAATAAAACACCACAGCTCAGCTCAGATAATGACGATGTTGTCCCTCTCCCTGATGCGGCTGGTGCTGTAGGTACCTTCGAAAACACGTTTCACAAGAATGTTCCCAGTATTGGACACACGATGTAAAAGGGATGTTATTGTGAATGTGAAAAGGGATGCCAATGTAACCCAATTGTTGTCCAATACAACCCAAACAAGGTATGGTGTCCAATGTAATCCAAATGTTGTCGAATACAACCCAAACAAAGTATGGTGTCCAATGTAACCGAAATGTTGTCCAATACAACCCAAACAGGGTATGGTGTCCAATGTAACCCAAATGTTGTCCAATATAACCCAAACAAGGTTTGTTGTCCAATATAACCCAAACAAGGTTTGTTGTCCAATGTAACCCAAATGTTGTCCAATACAACCCAATTGTTGTCCAATACAACCCAAACAAGGTTTGTTGTCCAATACAACCCAAACAAGGTTTGTTGTCCAATGTAACCCAAATGTTGTCCTATACAACCCAATTGTTGTCCAATATAACCCAAACAAGGTTTGTTGTCCAATATAACCCAAACAAGGTTTGTTGTCCAATGTAACCCAAATGTTGTCCAATACAACCCAATTGTTGTCCAATACAACTCAAACAAGGTTTGTTGTCCAATATAACCCAAACAAGGTTTGTTGTCCAATATAACCCAAACAAGGTTTGTTGTCCAATACAACCCAATTGTTGTCCAATACAACCCAATCAAGGTTTATTGTCCAATATAACCCAAACAAGGTTTGTTGTCCAATGTAACCCAAATGTTGTCCAATACAACCCAATTGTTGTCCAATATAACCCAAACAAGGTTTGTTGTCCAATATAACCCAAACAAGGTTTGTTGTCCAATGTAACCCAAATGTTGTCCAATGTAACCCAAATGTTGTCCAATACAACCCAAACAAGGTTTGTTGTCCAATATAACCCAAACAAGGTTTGTTGTCCAATATAACCCAAACAAGGTTTGTTGTCCAATACAACCCAATTGTTGTCCAATACAACCCAATCAAGGTTTATTGTCCAATATAACCCAAACAAGGTTTGTTGTCCAATACAACCCAAGCAAGGTTTGTTGTCCAATGTAACCCACCAAATGTTGTCCAATACAACCCAATTGTTGTCCAACATAACCCAAACAAGGTTTGTTGTCCAATATAACCCAATCAAGGTTTGTTGTCCAATACAACCCAAACAAGGTTTATTGTCCAATACAACCCAAACAAGGTTTGTTGTCCAATATAACCCAAACAAGGTTTGTTGTCCAATATAACCCAAACAAGGTTTGTTGTCCAATTACACCCCAATACAACCCAAACCCAAACAAACAGGTTATATTATCCAATACAACCCAAACAAGGTTTGTTGTCCAATATAACCCAAACAAGGTTTGTTGTCCAATTACACCCCAATATAACCCAAACAAGGTTTGTTGTCCAATATAACCCAAACAAGGTTTGTTGTCCAATTACACCCCAATACAACCCAAACCCAAACAAACAGGTTATATTATCCAATACAACCCAAATATCAACTAAATAACAATTCTAATTAATTTATTTATTCAGGAAGTTTGCCCGTTTCCCGGTAGTAATGGCCCGTTTCCCGGTAGTAATGGCGTATCAACTAAATAACAATTCTAATTAATATATTTATTCAGGAAGTTTGCCCGTTTCCCGGCAGTAATGGCCCGTTTCCCGGTAGTAATGGCGTATCAACTGATCTACGATCACGAGCTGCATACAGATCTTCTGTAATCCAATGCAATAAAACAACACGCGAATCTAAACCAACTGAAATCTCTAAACCGACTGGCCCCACTGCGAATAACAAGGAAAACATTGTCATTAATAAGAATACCGGTGATGAGGTTTGTATTAATTCTAAGGAATTCCTTTATAGCATTGTACTTTATTAGCGCATACTATACTGGTTGTATCAATCAATACCCTAGATATTCATTCACGTGGGATTCACACCATCGAGTCAAAGTTTCTAATTTTTGTTTATTTATTTAATCTGTGAACAGAATTCGATGAGGATTTAAAACATTAAAACCGCTAAGCGAGATGTATTTTAGTTCTCAGGTTATCGCTGTTTGTCCCGTCTTACAGTCTGTCAGTCAAATTGTAAGACAGACAGGCGGAACAGTCAGGCACAGCGACTAGAGTCCACAAAACATTGAAACTGGGGCCGGAAATTAAATCACCGAGGCGCGTGTGGTAGCGGTGTTTGAATGAAATTTTATTACATATAGGGAACCTAGTACAGAGTTTGGTTTAAATAAGTTAGCATTTAAACGTCATACATCAGGGATCATACTTATTATAGAGGAGGTCTATCTGTGAGTCTCTCGGCTCGGTAGAATGCCGAGAGACATATAAGATTGGATTAGAGGAAGAAGCTAGGTATATATACAGCGGACGAGTTTATTAACCTTTACACGTTGGGGTTTAAGAGTAGATGCGTGGGTTTTACTACAGAGAACAAGACGTAAAGTAGATAAGGGTGAACAAGGGAAAAGTATAGATGACGGAGAATGTGAAGTGGAAAGATGTGGTGTAATTTGTAGAAGATATCGGAAGGTTTACAAATTTTAGATATAATTTGGGCTATTTGGGCTTCAAGGCAGTTTGTTGACAAAGATAAAATCTTTATATTAATCAATTTTAAAATTTTAATAAAAATTCACGCAAAATATATCAATAATAAATAATAATTTTGAAAATGGTTCAAGGTGGGGTGTACCGTACCCTTACCCCCCCCCCCCCCCCCCCCCACCCCCCCTCTCCTAATTGTAGGGTAACAAACCAGGCTTACATTTTAACATTTCATTTAGTAACTTTTAGTCTAATTTCCATCCACTTACTAAGTGAATGTTAAGTTCATGCAGAAAATAAAGCCTTTTATAATTAAACATAACTATAAACATAATTAAACATAGTCTGACTGGATGCCCTGTGTATAATTATCCTTGCTGTATATTATTCGACTTTGTTTTCCTAGTCTCCTATTGGTGAATTATCTGAGCACACTAACCAATCAGATGATATCAACCAATCAGCCACTGATAAAGTTGCAGAGCCTGTCAATGATGTTTCAGGAACGGTGAGTGAGCTGATAATAAATTTGAAATTAAATATAATTGTCATAAGTCAACAATAAGTCAAATCGTCGGTAAATAATAATAACAGCATACAAAAAAAGTATCATTTTCAGTAAAAAATGATTAAAAATTTTCACAAAAATATATTTTTTAATTCTGGAATTGCTCGGATTGAATTGAAAATATGTCAGAGGGTATATTTCACCCTATTGTTTGTTTATATAATTTTAGTGATCTACATATTTTTTACTTTTAAGTATATTTTTAAATAATTCCTTGTATAATGTTGTTCTGTCCTGGAATTGATACTTTGATACCATTGTACGAATGGTATATGTTTTTCTGTCCTGGAATTGATACTTTGATACCATTATACGAATGGTATATGTTGTTCTGTCCTGGAATTGATACTTTGATACCATTATACGAATGGTATATGTTGTTCTGTCCTGGAATTGATACCATGATACCATTGTACGAATGGTATATGTTGTTCTGTCCTGGAATTGATACTTTGATACCATTGTACGAATGGTATATGTTGTTCTGTCCTGGAATTGATACTTTGATACCATTGTACGAATGGTATATGTTGTTCTGTCCTGGAATTGATACTTTGATACCATTGTACGAATGGTATATGTTGTTCTGTCCTGGAATTGATACTTTGATACCATTGTACGAATGGTATATGTTGTTCTGTCCTGGAATTGATACTTTGATACCATTGTACGAATGCAATGGTATGTTAATTTTCCACTACTCTATAGTCGTAATATCACCTGATATTATAACCCTTAAAATACTTTAATATCTTTTTTTAAACCATATAATTATTATAAACCTAACTCGTTAATTATATAAAATTATTTGAAATTGTGATGATATATTTGACCAAGTTTCAAATTAAATGATTCAAATTTTAAAATTATTCGTTTTACATGTGTTTAATACAAATGTTGTTCTGCCATTGCCTTGAAATATGTTGAAAAAATTGCGGGTTAATATTTGGGACTATTTTCTAGATACCGACTGACTTAAAACTGAATGTAAAACTGAACTGACTTGTTCTGACACAGTATCCAAATGTAAATGGATAGAGTGGAATGTGTCGTTCTGTTAGATGCAAACCCAATTCCAACTGTGGCCTATGTTATTTTATATTTGTGGTAATGTTGTTCTGATTCTTTACCGACGAAATAATTACGACGGGGATAATATAAATCAGACCGGAGTTCAGTGGTTAGAGATGCGCTTCAGTTCTCGGTCAGTGACCTTGAGTTGGAGGTGGCAGTGCAGTGGATCGAATGATACCCCCCAGATCTAACAGTCGGTCAATGACCTTGAGTTGGAATAGGCAGTGGATCGAATGGTACCCCCAGGGGACAGTGGATCGAATGGTACCCCCAAGGGGCAGTGGATCGAATTGTACCCCCATGGGACAGTGGATCGACTGGTACCCCCAGGGGACAGTGGATCGAATGGTACCCCCACAGATATAACAGTCGGTCAGTGACCTTGAGTTGGAGGGGGCAGTGGATCGAATGGTACCCCCAGGGGACAGTGGATCGAATGGTGCCCCCAAGGGGCAGTGGATCGAATTGTACCCCCAGGGGACAGTGGATCGACTGGTACCCCCAGGGGACAGTGGATCGAATGGTACCCCCACAGATATAACAATATAACAGTCGGTCAGTGACCTTGAGTTGGAGGGGGCAGTGGATCGAATGGTATCCCCAGGGGGCAGTGGATCGAATGGTACCCCCAGGGGACAGTGGATCGAATGGTACCCCCAGGGGGAAGTGGATCGGATGGTACCCCCACAGATCTAACAGTCGGTCAGTGACCTTGAGTTGGAGGGGGCAGTGGATCGAATGGTACCCCCAGGGGGCAGTGGATCGAATGGTACCCCCACGAAAAACGAAAGTTTCTCGGTATAAATGTTATTGTCGAACGCCACGGAGACTGGGGTTGTGGCGGCTGATTTATACATTTAGCTTTATTATATTAGATAGTGGGTATTGTATTATTGAAGGATTTGCCCGGTGTGATTTATAGTGTATTTATGTACTGCGAGGGAGGTTTACATTTCCCCTTTTGGCTTGATGTATGGATCGTTTCTAAGAACGTGGTACTTAAACCTAATTATTAATAACTTTATAAACGCTCGTTTATTCAGGAATTTCTACCAATTACGGCGAAACAAATATTGAGAGAGTTACAGCTTGAGGAGTTAGCTGGTATCATAGCAACCACCAATCAACAACCTCCACGTAAACCACGGCCGCCACGAGTAGCAAGGAGGAACATCAGTAAACAAACACCGGGTTAGTTTGTAACCTTAGTAACACCAGTAAACAAACTCCAGGTTAGTTTGTAACCTTAGTAACACCAGTAAATAAACTCCAGGTTAGTTTGTAACGTTAGTAACATCAGTACAAAAACACCGGGATAGTTTGTAACCTTAGTAACATCAGTAAACAAACTCCAGGTTAGTTTGTAACCTTAGTAACATCAGTAAACACACTCCAGGTTAGTTTGTAATCTTAGTAACATCAGTAAACAAACACCAGGTTAGTTTGTAACCTTAGTAACATCAGTAAACAAACACCGGGTTAGTTTGTAATCTTAGTAACATCAGTAAACAAACACCGGGTTAGTTTGTGACCTTAGTAACACCAGTAAAGAAACTCCAGGTTAGTTTGTTTGTAACCTTAGTAACATCAGTAAACAAACACCGGGTTAGTTTGTTATCTTAGTAAATCAGTAAACAAACACCAGGTTAGTTTGTAAACTTAGTAACATCAGTAAACAAACACCTGGATAGTTTGTAACCTTAGTAACATCAGTAAACAAACACCGGGTTAGTTTGTAACCTTAGTAACACCAGTAAACAAACTCCAGGTTAGTTTGTAACCTTAGTAACATCAGTAAATAAATACCGGGATAGTTTGTAACCTTAGTAACATCAGTGAACAAACACTGGGTTAGTTTGTAACCTTAGTAACATCAGTAAACAAACACCGGGTTAGGTTGTAACCTTAGTAACACCAGTAAACAAACTCCAGGTTAGTTTGTAACCTTAGTAACATCAGTAAACAAACACCGGGATAGTTTGTAACCTTAGTAACATCAGTGAACAAACACTGGGTTAGTTTGTAACCTTAGTAACATCAGTAAACAAACACCGGGTTAGTTTGTTATCTTAGTAAATCAGTAAACAAACACCGGGTTAGTTTGTAACCTTAGTAACATCAGTAAACAAACACCGGGATAGTTTGTAACCTTAGTAACATCAGTGAACAAACACTGGGATAGTTTGTAACCTTAGTAACATCAGTAAACAAACACCTGGATAGTTTGTAACCTTAGTAACATCAGTAAACAAACACCGGGATAGTTTGTAACCTTAGTAACATCAGTGAACAAACACTGGGTTAGTTTGTAACCTTAGTAACACCAGTAAACAAACTCCAGGTTAGTTTGTAAACTTAGTAACATCAGTAAACAAACACCTGGATAGTTTGTAACCTTAGTAACATCAGTAAACAAACACCAGGTTAGTTTGTAACCTTAGTAACACCAGTAAACAAACTCCAGGTTAGTTTGTAACCTTAGTAACATCAGTAAACAAACTCCAGGTTAGTTTGTAATCTTAATAACTTCAGTAAACAAACACCAGGTTAGTTTGTAACCTTAGTAACATCAGTAAACAAACACCGGGTTAGTTTGTAACCTTAGTAACACCAGTAAACAAACTCCAGGTTAGTTTGTAACCTTAGTAACATCAGTAAACAAACACCGGGATAGTTTGTAACCTTAGTAACATCAGTGAACAAACACTGGGTTAGTTTGTAACCTTAGTAACATCAGTAAACAAACACCGGGTTAGTTTGTTATCTTAGTAACATCAGTAAACAAACACCAGGTTAGTTTGTAACCTTAGTAACATCAGTAAACAAACACCGGGATAGTTTGTAACTTTAGTAACATCAGTGAACAAACACCGGGTTAGTTTGTAACCTTAGTAACACCAGTAAACAAACTCCAGGTTAGTTTGTGACCTCAGTAACATCAGTAAACAAACTCCAGGTTAGTTTGTAACCTTAGTAACATCAGTAAACAATCACCGGGTTAGTTTGTTATCTTAGTAACATCAGTAAACAAACACCAGGTTAGTTTGTAACCTTAGTAACATCAGTAAACAAACACCGGGATAGTTTTTACCCTTAGTAACATCAGTGAACAAACACCGGGTTAGTTTGTAACCTTAGTAACACCAGTAAACAAACTCCAGGTTAGTTTGTGACCTCAGTAACATCAGTAAACAAACACCGGGTTAGTTTGTAACCTTAGTAACACCAGTAAACAAACTCCAGGTTAGTTTGTGACCTCAGTAACATCAGTAAACAAACTCCAGGTTAGTTTGTAACCTTAGTAACACCAGTAAACAAACTCCAGGTTAGTTTGTAACCTTAGTAACACCAGTAAATAAACTCCAGGTTAGTTTGTAACCTTAGTAACATCAGTAAACAAACTCCAGGTTAGTTTGTGACCTTAGTAACACCAGTAAACAAACTCCAGGTTAGTTTGTAACCTTAGTAACATCAGTAAACAAACTCCAGGTTAGTTTGTGACCTTAGTAACACCAGTAAAGAAACTCCAGGTTAGTTTGTAACCTTAGTAACACCAGTAAATAAACTCCAGGTTAGTTTGTAACCTTAGTAACATCCGTAAACAAACACCAGGTTAGTTTGTGACCTGAGTAACATCAGTAAACAAACACCGGGTTAGTTTGTAAACTTAGTAACATCAGTAAACAAATACCGGGTTAGTTTGTAACCTTAGTAACATCAGTAAACAAACTCCAGGTTAGTTTGTAACCTTAGTAACATCAGTAAACAAACACCGGGATAGTTTGTAATCTTAGTAACATCAGTAAACAAATACCGGGTTAGTTTGTAACCTTAGTGACATCAGTAAACAAACTCCAGGTTAGTTTGTTATCTTAGTAACATCAGTAAACAAACACCGGGATAGTTTGTAATCTTAGTAACATCAGTAAACAAATACCGGGTTAGTTTGTATGTAACCTTAGTAACATCAGTAAACAAACTCCAGGTTAGTTTGTAATCTTAGTAACATCAGTAAATAAACACCGGGATAGTTTGTAATCTTAGTAACATCAGTAAACAAATACCGGGTTAGTTTGTAACCTTAGTAACATCAGTAAACAAACTCCAGGTTAGTTTGTAACCTTAGTAACATCAGTAAACAAACACCAGGTTAGTTTGTAACCTTAGTAACATCAGTAAACAAACTCCAGGTTTGTTTGTAACCTTAGTAAACAAACTCCAGGTTAGTTTGTAACCTTAGTAACATCAGTAAACAAACACAGGGATAGTTTGTAACCTTAGTAACATCAGTAAACAAATACCGGGTTAGTTTTTAACCTTAGTAACATCAGTAAACAAACTCCAGGTTAGTTTGTAACCTTAGTAACATCAGTAAACAAACATCGGGTTAGTTTGTAACCTTAGTAACATCAGTAAACAAACACCGGGTTAGTTTGTAACCTTAGTAACATCAGTAAACAAACACCGGGTTAGTTTGTAACCTTAGTAAAATCAGTAAACAAACACCGGGTTAGTTTGTAATCTTAGTAACATCAGAAACAAACTCCAGGTTAGTTTGTAACCTTAGTAACATCAGTAAACAAACACCGGGTTAGTTTGTAACCTTAGTAACATCCGTAAACAAACACCAGGTTAGTTTGTAACTTTTTGTTCGAGTTCATGCTATTCTTGAGATGTAGGCCTTGCTAATTAATAGCGGACTAATGTGCCGGTACCGGTACGGTACCTATGTAACAGCAGTACTGAATTAACATTTCATGTGATTATCAGGTAGGCCTATTTAATTAACAGGTAAACTTTTAAATGAAATTAACTTATGTTATAATGTATGTATATTGTCTTTGAACGGAATTTAAGTTTATTGGAGCTACAGGTCATCCGGCTGTCTGGTAGAGGAACTTAATGACTTTTTGTTGTCGGCGTCGGGACTTATCCTCCTTCAGTCCTTATCTGTTATCGCCATGCAGTCATGTCAGCATGTTGATGTAAATGTGATGCGAATTTAGTACAGGCATTACTGCAGTACCCAGTTCATAATTTATTGTCATAGATAAATGCACAGTCTAACAATGAGTACCGGTACACCAGGATTGATGCATTTGGTACTACTGTACTCTAATAAGAAATATAATATTAGACTGGATGCGAACCAAGGCACACCAAGCGGAAGCATACAAGGTGCCGGTAAGTCTACCGATTCGGAAGAATCGACGCTGCAGGGATCCCGAGGATTAACAGTCGGCCATTTAGTGAGCGAGGTTGCCAAACAAACTGACGTGTCGGGGCCAAATCAACGACTAATACACAAGGGAAAGTCCCTGACCGATGCCAACAAACTGCTATCGGAGTACGGAATCAAGGACCGCGATAAGGTAATGTTAGTCGGCCGCTCCGATAACCCAGTGGAGGCCGAACATCTTAGGTCTTTGGAAGTCTTCGAGAAACGAATTAACGCGACATGTAAAAAGGTTACCGATATACAGGTGGAGTTTGAAGACCTGAAGAAAGGTTATCTTGAGAAGCGATTGGCTGTGGATTACCTCAGGACTTTAACTAAACGAATTGGCGGTGCGGTAGAGGAGTATATGGTTATTCTCGACGATATCGACGGGTATGCGATAACCAACGAATACTCTCAACTCAGACAGAGGAAGAAACTATCTGTTCGTAAGATACAGGCATTATTAGACGAAGCTGACCGATTGGCATTAGTAATGGGGGACCATGTTGTTGAATAAGAGTACAGCGAGTAGGCCTAGCTGCCTAGGCTTATTGTAATTATTATAGCAGTATAGCGGCTAAATTATTTTTTAATGAGGAGTGTATAAGCTTACATACACATACAGATAAATTACTTAGCGTATATGTTGTACAAAGAAATATAAAATAATACATACATTGCAGTCGAAAATAAATATTATCTGCTTCTGTAAATAGGACTGCCTTAAGGGGAGTAGTACAACTAACAGGCATTCACTTTTTTTTCAAATTTATTTTTCTGTTTCATCTAGAGCAAATTTTTATCAAGATTCCAAATTTGAAAACCGTTTAGCAAAATCAATCTGTCTTACTTCTCGAGATATGGCTGTCTGTCCGATTGACTGTCAGTTTGTCCGTCATTATGTCTGTCCGTCAATAAAAAGGAAACTATCTGTCTAAAAAATTCCCTATATGGGTTTTCGTTGTCGGTGACTTCATTCCTGATATCTGTATTCAAATTTGGCCTGGTCGTTTCTGTCTGCGGGCGTATGAGTGTCAGTCTGTCCGTCAAAATATAACCGACAGACTGACTACCAAACTGACAATTTGGAAGTAATAAAATGTTAAAACTGACACTCAATGAATTCTGTGACCAGGAAAACCCCTCTAGCTAAACTTTTAACTATATTGTATTCCCTTTTCTTATATTTGACGGACAGATTGTCGGATAGTCAGAAAGACCGACAGACAGACATACAGACAAACAAGATTTCATTAAAAGTGAAAACTGAACTCGGAAATGAAATCAGCGACCAGGAAAACCCCATAGCCTAAATCTTAGCATGTTTTGTGCTTTCTTTTTCCTAGGTATATATTGACAGACATTATTTCTTTACAGACAGTTTTTGCGCGGGAAGTTTTCAACTGGATTTTTCTCAAAATGAGTTTTTAAAATTTTTCGGAACATGTTTCTTAGCTGCCATTTGAGTTATAGACTATAAAATTCCTCACTAGGATCATTCCTCACGTAGAATAACGTAAAGCAATTAGTTTTTTATATTATGTACGCAAGCACCGAGATGTGATTTTAATGTTTGTGACATGTGTTTGTTCTCTGTCGTCTCTGACAGGTCGACATGTGTTTGTTATCTGTCGTCTCTAACAGGTCGACATGTGTTTGTTCTCTGTCGTCTCTGACAGGTTTATTAGCTTTGATGCAATCGTGTTGATTCGTGTGGGGATGGCTTGATATATTATATAGAAATATAAAAAAAATATGAGAGTCACAACCTAAATTAATAAATATATGGTAGCCAGAGCAACACATGCCTCAATTAAAAATAATGTTGCAGAGGCGTTATGCATAATGTTTAAATCCTAGAGCAGTATATTTGAAATATTATAGAACCAGAATAACCCACACAACAGTAATAACTATTTACATCATTGTGTACAAAGGATCACTTTGCAGCGTTATGACCCGAGGTTATTTATGTACCGAGCGAGCGCAGCGAGGGAGGGAGGTTTACATAAATAAACAAGGGTCTTTAACGCTAAAAAGTATTAGATTATATGTATATTATTTTGTAATTAATTTTTGTTATTTCGTATGTAATTTTGTTACATTATTTTGTTACTTATCAGCGTTCAGTATGTGAAGAAAGGATTTTATAGATGCTCATTTTAATCATGTGACAAAATGCTGGAGGCATAACAACCAGGGGTGGTCAATGGGGGGGGGGGGGGGGGGGGGAGACTCCGTCTCTGGGAGGCGTGTAGAGTACTAAGGGGGCGCAAAAATGTAAGAATTAAAAAATGCGTTTTTGCACTCAAACGTAAAATTTTATTAAAATTCATATATTTTTTATTGATAAACTTGTGAAATAACGTAGAAACTTTACAGTGAGTAACTCTGTAGAACTCTGTAGAACAGTGAGTAACTCTGTAAAAACTAATAGTGTGGCAGTGTTGGCTTGATTTAGTAGGTTTTTCAAGATGCTGAATCGAATGTGATTATATTCCATTTCCAAAAATTGACGTGGATGCTATTTTTCGTGCACCTAAGAAGTGGGCGTGGCACTTCAAATTTTGAAAATTAGATATTCAGAAAATGCCCCTAATTTTTTATTT